>JAIFZK010000136.1:2762500-2950000 GCA_027481765.1 Tenualosa thibaudeaui | reverse complement strand
GATAGAGGGAAAGCAATGAGAGAGAGAGGAAAGATAGAGAGAGTAAGAGTTGTGGTGGCTCCACCTGCAGCTGTGTGCAATAGCTCCCAGCCAGAGACAAGATGAGGCTTGTTCCTCCTCAGCCTCCCACACACATAAACACACATGTGAACATACGCACACACAACACGCTTACACGTCTGTCTCCTCTTCCTCCCACTCACATTTACACACGTGTGAACATGCTTACACATGCTTACACATCCACGTCCTGATCCTCCCATACACATAAACATACATGTGAACACACACACACACACAACATGCTTAAACTTCCACGTCCTCTTCCTCCCACACACATACACACACAGCATGCTTCCACATACAGTACACACAAACACATGCACACATAACATGCTTCCACATACATGCACACAGACACACACACAACATGTGAACACATGCACACACTACATGCTCCCACATACCTAAATAGGCACACACACACATACACATGCACACACAACATGCAAGTACAAATGCACACATACAAACACACACCTCCACACATGAACACATGCATATGCAAATGCATGCACACACACACACACATATACACACTGGTTGGTGAGGCTATAGCTCTGCTTGACATCTCAGCTTGCCTGGGGAGTCTCAGAACTAACGGGTAGACAGCTCAGTCGCTGCTCCTATCTGGAAGTGCCATCTCTGGGTCTGCCAGCACTCAATTACCGCTAGCTGCTTTGTTAGCTGCTTCCTTAGCACATGTTTGTGACTACTTTTGTTATTGTTGTTGTTGTTGTTATGGGAAACAGGTGTTTTTCGTGTGCAGTGTGGTGTTTCTTGTTTGTGGTGTCAGTTTGAGGATCAAAGAGAAGGCGAGGGGCAATGGAGGGTGGAGTGGGGGGGGGGGATCGATCGCTGTCGCCAGCACAGGGCAGAGGTCACGAGTCGGCCAAGCAGAGCGGAAAAGACAGCGGAGCGATGGCAGACAGGTAGATTTGGATAGGTCATCCCCATGGGAACGCATGGCCTCATTACATCACATGGCAATCCATTCATCATTCATATTTCACATGGAAACGCAAACACAGTCTGAAGGATTGATATTTGCTGAGGAAAAGAGTGAGAGGGAAAAGAGCAGTAGAAAGAGAGAGAGAGGGGGAGAGAGATGGATCCCCAAAGTCAATGTGTGAATTTAGTGACAATTTCAGTGAAGACATATACTCAAACTCACTCACTCTCTCACACACACACACAAACGCATGTGAAACCCTACACACTTCTCACACATACCCTTTAAAAATGCCCCCAACCACAGTAGCATCAGCGTTGCTGTGGCAATGGGTCCTGATGCTGTGCCGATGCTCGCTCTCCTGCCAAATGCCAGGCCCATGCATCTTCATTAGCCTGCACCAACCCTCAGAGGGGATTTCCCTTCTGAGCGCAACACACAACAAAGCCCCTTAGAGATGCCAGCACTGTGTGTGTGTATGTGTGTGAGAGAGAGAGACAGACAGACAGAGGGGGAGAGACAGAGACAGAGAAAGAGCTTCTGATTACTCATACTATTCAGTCATAACTAACACTATATATCTGAAGAAGAGAAGCTATACAGACCATGTTATTTCTAAGACTGATTGAGGAAAAACTGTCATGAGTTCAAAAGTCAAAGCTGAACCTACCAACACACACACACAGCCTCCATGGTAGAAGTCAACCAACCACATAAAATCTAAAACCGTTTTAGCGTCTTAAAAGTCAAAATACAATACACATTTACACGCACACACACACATAAACCCCTTCCAGTCCAGGAGTGCTTTGCCATCGTGTGACATTTTAGGTGAGATGGACAGAGGCAAAACCCAACAAACCTCCCACGCTGCCCTGCAAATTATTCATGCTAACATTTATGGCCTCAATGTACCTTCCCCCCCACACACACACTTTTGTAATGACAAGTAAGCACACACATACAGACACAGATGCACACTCACTCATGTAACAAGTAGCATTTACACACACACACACAAACAAAAACCCTACTCAGCCACAAAATCTCTGGACACTCTCCATATTTCAGCAGGTGGCATCACCGTGAGAGGCGTTGCATAATTGCCAGCTGGTTAAGCAACTACGGCACGGTGCCAGGCTCTTTAAAACAATGCCCATCACAAAGCTCACACTTCCCCTCTCTACCTACTGTAGCTACCCCCACCCCTTCTCTCTCATTAGGTAACATATAGTCATTAAATATTGAAGCCCTCTGTGACTTCTCCTCAGTTACATTTGAGCATCTCACCATTTCTGGCAGAGACATTCACAGCTCCTGACTGCTTGCCAGACTAGCTCCTCACATTAACTCCACTGGCAGATGGGAATCAGGCTGCCTGATGTTTCTCATGTCTTTTTTTTTTCTCGCACGTTACAGAACATTCCAGAACATCATGAATGTCGACATAACCATAACTATTTTTAGTAGAATGATATCATATGGCAATGGAGAAAAAAATCCAGGCAAAAAAAACAGAAACATTTGACTAGAGCTCCAGCTGTTCCAGCTGTTTGAGGCTGTTCAGATTACAGTTCTGGGGGGAGGGTAATGATGATTTGAATTTTGAGTATGAATTGGTAAAGTACATGTTTGCAGTGAGAGACTTGAGATCCGTATTTGACTGGAATTACAAATCAACAATGACAAACTCACAAACCATGAAGTAATCCTTTAATACAGGCAACTCACAAACCATTGAGTAATCCTTTAATACAGGCTGTGCAGTAGAAAATAATTTAGCTAATAAAAACCTAAAAAACAAAGAAGGGTTCTGTCTGTGGTCCAGTCTATGACAGAACTAGTTCAGAGTGCTCCATAAAATCCTCTCATCGCCAAACTCTCTCCATCACAGAATATGCCCATCTAAGGCCTGGGGACTTCCTGGAAAACATTCAGTCTTCTTGATTGGCGGGATAGAAGGCCTAATTCAGCTACCAATCAGAGGTCTCTCTTTGGTCACACAAGACGCTGGTCATCAGTGTCTGGGCTTCTTGATTGGCCGGGTGGAGGGCCTGAGGTCTGTGTGGCCGTGAGCAAATGGGCACCGCTCAGTGGACAGTGGACATCCTTGTGGGTGGTGTGAGTGGAACCAGCAGGGTCGGGTCTTCAGAGCACCCTCTGGTGGCGGGGGTTTACGCTTGGCATCACCACGCCCCGTCACCCCACCGCTACTCAACACTGCTGCCCTCCAGTCCCGGATGTGCACTCGGCCCCCCTCCACTGGGGCAGAGAGAGAGACAAAGGAGATCATGAGAAAAAAGACTGGAAAAGGATGGAAAAATGTCATTTAAAAAAAGAGACAGATAATGGAGGAGGTGTGATGGGTGTTGAGCGAGGGCAGTAAGACAGAGAGATCCAGAGAGAGAGAGAGTGAGTAAAAGAGATAGGTGTGAGAAACAGAAGTGAAGAATGAAGGCTGATTTATGGTTTTGCATTGACTCAATGCAAAGGGCACTGCATTGCCTTGTTGCAGTCAATTTCCTGTCATGGTTCTACGTCGACCGTGTCTGCATTTGTGTAGCATACTTCACCAAATTGCTTTGAGTGGAACTATCTATGCTTCGACCATGCTGTCGAGTCTAGTGTATTCCTTTGTCATGCTTTTGGTTTTTTTACATTACTGTTAAAAGAGATACTGTATATTTCACAACCTCATTGTTGTTAAGGTTTCTGGGCAGTCATTGTTCTGTGAACAAGCTAAGTTCTCATGGCTGCCTACAAAGTACTGCCTGCTGACAAAGTGTTGAATTTAAAATATTATTGGAAGATAGGCACCATACAATCGAGAAATCCACTGTCACTGAATTCAAAACAATGTCTTAAATTATTTACAAAACCTATTTAGTGGACTAGCATGTTGCTAAAAGTACCCACAGTGGGCTGCTGAAATATACAGGCAAGCAAAACAAAGAAAGTGAACAAACTCGACTAATCACAGCCCTTGCGGTCTAGATTGCTTCAATGTGTAGTTCGAATTTTTTGAGGTGCATGTGATGTAGAGGCTGTGCGAAGGGGGGGTCACAGCGACGCAGGCCTTCTGGGTTGCAACGGTGACAATGTGACGCATAACCATAAATTGGCCTTGAGACTGAGACAGAGAGAGAGAGAGGGAGAGGTATGGAGGGGGAGTGAGAGAGGAAATTTGAGAGGGAAAGATATAGAAATGAGGGGGAGTGAGAGAGATTGAAACAGAGAGATATGGAAACAGACGGGAGAAAAGGGAGACAGAGACAGAGACAGACAGAGAGAGAGAGGTATGGAAACAGTGAAAGGTGTAGTGAGAGAGATTGAGCAGGAAAGGTATGGAAACAGAGGAGGGGGAATGAGAGAGAAGGAGGGGGGAGCGAGCGAGGGATGAGAGAAACGGAAAAAAGTGTGGGTGGATGAAAGGAGTAATCATCATTGACCCAAAAGAGCCACATGAACAGAAGAAAGGAAAAGAGAGAGAAATAGGGAGGAATGCAAACAAAGAGAAAGAAACCAGTGCATGGTGTGTTAGCCAGCGCTGGGCAAAATAAGTGTGTGTGTCTGTGTGTGTGCACGTGTATGTATACACGTATGAATCTGAGAGTTATACAGGTCTATGTGTGTGTGTATGCCTGTGTTTGTAGACGAGTGTGGACACACACACAAACACACACCACACAAACTCCCAGGTGTGTATGGAAAGGAGGCCACCTACCTCTGAACACCTGGTGGTTGTTTTTCAGGAGTGTCTGCAGACCCCCACACTCCTTCTTTAGCCTCAGCAAAACCGGAGCCTCCAGCAGCTCAGCTACCTCACGGATGGACAGACTACCTGAAGGAGGAATGGGAGAAAGGGAGACAGAGAGAGAGAGAAAGAAAGAGAGAGAGAGAGATAGAGAGAGTTGGCTGCCAAAAGAGGAGAAATGAATGGAGCACATTGCATATTCATTAACACTGCATCTTATGTTCATTTAATGTCAACATCAGAGACAGAGAGAGAGAGCGACAGAAGGAGAGAGAGAGAGAGAAACAGAGGGAGAGAGAGAGAGAGATTTGCAAAACTTATCTAAACATAAAAATCCAATTACATGAAATCCATCCACATCATGAGCTAAATACAAGACAATCCTTTCCAATGTAAACGAGCCAGTCTTTGATGGGAACTCTGTTGATATTTCTATCACTATATATCATACACCATAACACTGTACTTGAGGGTGTTGATGTAAGCCTGTCACAAACTTGACATGTATCATGAACATTAATGACACTTTTTTATGTTCATGACTACTGTAATATAATGTTGACACTGTTTGGGGTGCAGAAATGACAAAAACTGTCATGGCAACAGTCATAAACATTAAAGAAGTCTGATGTCATGTCCATGACATTTTATGGATCAGTTATATGTTGACAACCTCAAGTTAAATGTACCCATATACACTATAACTCACTAAATAGTCACCAAGAATAAAATCTACATTAGGTAGCCCATACTCTGAATAGTTCATGACTTCATCAGTTCACACACAGCATTTGAATTTCAAAGACTGATGAAGATAGAGTAATTCAGTGAGCTTTTGCATGGGGGGAGAGAGAGAGCAAAAGAGAGAGAGAGAGAGAGAGGAAGGGAAAAGGGAGAAAGAAATGAAAAACACTGAAAAACAAGCAGTAAAATACATGCCATTTTCTCCAGACGACTCCCACCCACAAACATGGAGCCACCCCCAACCTCCCACTAGTAACCAAAAACAAACACTCGGCTTAACGCTGAATGTTTCACATTACAGACCCAAAGCCACAACCTCTGATACACAACTGAAAGAATGGTTTCAGCTTGATATGATCTCATTATCAAACAAACAACAAAAGTTTCAGACAGCAGCTGTCACTGAATTTTTTACGACAGGCTGCAAATATGAAGCCTAATCAGTCCTGCTACGTATTTTTTTGTTGAAATCAGTAAGGATAGGTTATCCAAGGCCAGCAAATGGGGAGGACGAGACAGATGTTTTTCCCTGTGTTACTCTAAGACAAAACAGGCTTTCCCTCTCTCTGTTCTTCTCCTCTAAGACAAGGCTTTCCCACTCTCTGTTCTCAGACAACAGCCTTTTCTGTTCTGTTCCTCTCAGACTATGGCCTTTGGTTCTCTCTGTTCTGTTCACTCTACATCCCCCACCTTATATATTTTCAGTTGCTTTCTTTCATTCTGCACTCACTTTCATTCTCGTTCCTCTCTTTCTCTCTCCTTCACACATTCATTTTACTTCTCTCTCCCCCTTCATATTTGTTGCTTTGCTCTCCCTCTGCTGATGTTTCTCTCTCCGTATATCTCCATCCTGACTGGAGCACCTAGCTGTTTGAACCCCAGACATAACACTGACTGGCTGCGCTCACTGAAGTGCGTTAACCTCCTAGATTTCCCAGAGGCCATTTCTCCGTCTGCAGGACCCACAATGGCTGCCAAATCAGCCCCTCTCACCCACTCTTTCTGTCTCTTCCTCCCTTATACAAACACACACACACATCTCCACTCCGACTGCGTCCTTCTGCATCAGGCAAGCAGGTTCCACACACACAGACACAGACACGCATCTCTGAGGAGACCGGTGCAATTATTTATTCAGTATTCACCCATTTTAAATTTGCTTTTGTTTTGTTTGCTTGGTATTGGGTTGCACTGCAATTCCTTTTAATGCATTCAGATGAATTACAATGTGCATCATTGATTGAAACATTTGCTTATTTATTTCTTTTCACTTTGTTTTTCTTATTGTTGTTGTCTTTGGGATGAGAGCTTGCTGTCTCCTCTGCATCAGTGGACTGGACCGGTGTGTGTGTTGGGCCACAGTGGACCAGAACACTGGTTGTCGTGCCTCTTAGTCACTGCAGCCCATCACCGTGGAGACAATGGATATTCTGGATGGTTATCCGTCTTCAATCTAAACCACACACACACTCACACACAACTGACAGATATGGACATCCGCGCACACACACATGCACACACACACGGTCAAATGGATAGATGCAACTCAAAAATCTCCCATCTGGGAGGGCTAGCTAGTCAATCCTGGGTACGGTGGAGAAATCACTCTAGCTAAGCGTCTCCCTGGCTGATGGTGGGAGTATCGTAATACCCCTAGTTTTATAAATAGAAGCCAAAGCGAGCGATCACTCTCCCCTCCTCTCCTTGCCAGCCGACTGGGGCTGATCGGAATCTTCAGGCCCTCTACGTCGTCCTGTTGCCATAGCAACGCAGGCGACCGAGGGCCCCCATGCTCCACAGGACCCGTCTCTCTCTTTCTTTCTTTCTCCCACGAGTGTGGACTTTCATCACAGCGATAGAGTGTGAAGGTTTAATGCAGGCATGTGAAAAGGTCATCCCCTTTGACCCTGACACTGGGCAGGTCAGCAGATAGTCGATTGCCTACCCTGCAGAATGGAGGGGTCAAGCTGACATGATCCTATACTGAGGAAGCAGAAACCACTGTGTGTGTGTGTGTGTGTGTGAAGCAAGAACAGGCACATCACCATTAATAGTTCCCAGATTGCACTGGGTACTTGAGATTCTTAAATGCATGTTCATAAACAAGCCTCTGAGAGGCCTCTGCTTTGAGAGAGGCTTCTGCTGCCCCACTCAATGCTTTGTTTCTCCACTTAATAAGGAACCTTTTCAGCTTTGAAAAGGGCTAGTTCTTCAGAAAAACAGCTCTCATTCTACGAATGTTCCTGCAAGCCTGGAGACTAGCATGGACAGGCAGTGGTCACAAAAATAGACCACAAAAAACACTAGCCCTATCTTACATGTATTGTCAGAGGTTTGAGTTAAATGGGTGCCTCTCTCATCCCAGTACCTTGAATTTTAAAAACATCATGTTGATGCACCATCTATTCATCCAGCTAATGGAGTAAACAGTCCTATTTGCACATTGTTTCTTCCAGCCCCACGCATCTCTCCTCCATGAGAACCTGAAGAATGGTCCAAATCATCATTTGTTGATTAGTGTAACAGTCTGAATCTTGAATTAGTCTACCACGCAAATGCTCCACCAAAGGAAATTTTTTTTTACTGTGTGATGCATTTTCACAGTGGCCAACCCTGCAAAGAGAAAAGTAGGCTACGCCGCTGTCTGTTGGTTAAAAGCTCACAGACAACGGGCGAGAGTGGGTGACGCCAGACGTCCGCTGCTAATACAATATCAATAGGCCATTTAGAGCTGGCCTTTGGAGACAAACATGGCAAATGGGGATTTATGACCCAGGAGATAGAGGGAAGAGAAAAAGGGAGAATAAGAGAATGAATTAAAGAAAGAAAGAAAGAAGCAGAGGAAAGTGTGAATGAGATTGAGAGAGAAAAAAGAACAGCATGAGAGTGTGATGGAGAAAGAGCAAAAAAGGGAGGAAAGAGCACGAAAGACAAAGAGAAAGAAAGCTAGACTTACCTCAACACTACATCTATGTCTCAAACATTATTGACTCTCCTCTGCCTCCCAGTTATGGATCACAGAGTACATCTGGCCTTAATCTGGCTCTGATCTTGTTGATCTGACCCACTTCTGCACTCCTGCTTGTTCTCTAAACATCCCTCACACTGTGTGGGTCAAACTCATAGAACATTTGCTGTGTTGCAGTCCTTCCTGCGCTAACTCACTGAAGTATTTTAAGATTTGATTTGAACAAGGTGGCAAATTATGGCTAATGCCAGCTGACACATGTCTCCAGTGTGGTCCGAAAGAGCTTGACAGACTGTTACATAAGATTACTTTTAGACCTTTAGCTATCTGCAGTGATTATAAGCACACACATCTATGCTAACGGGACGTTGCAAGGCTAATGAATAAACAAGCTAATCAGAGAGAGCTAATGCTAATCTAATGAAGCATTTCATTGCCTTATTTTCAAACATGTTGTCTTGTCCATCCTGACTGGACATTGACCTACATATGCCTAACCTTGTGTAGAGTTGAGCGGAACTCAGGTGAACAGGACTGTGCCTTCAGACATATTTACTTGCATAGAACATGAAGTTAATGCAAACACAACTTTGTGAATAAAACATGCCGTGAATACATAATTCACTCTGCTTCTATATCCTGCTCTACTGCAGGGAGAACAAGAAGAGCTGTGTATTTAAGTCTTAGTTCTCTCTCTCTCTTTCCCTCTCCCCCCTTGTATATTTGTGTATGTTTTATTACGTAGCTTTGTGATCAATACAGAGTTTGAAGCACATTAACACATATCTGTGTCATTCTGCCATCTCATTGCATATGATATGTGCATGCATTTATGCATGTGTTCCTGCAGAGGATGTGGCAGAGGGGTTTTTTTGCGTGGCTGTATGCTGTGTGTGTGAATGTTAAAATGGTCTCTGGCAAGAGATGAAACAGACTAAGGATTCAAAGCAGGGTCAGCTGGTGCCACCACAGGTTGCTTCAACACACAGAGAGACACACACACACACACAGGTTAGGATAATGGCAAAGGTCAGATGTGCAAAAATACATACAGGTGGTCCATCACACTCATATACAGCTTATCCATTTCTAGTAGTCCTTGCAAAATAATGCATCAACAAACACACTCCATGTTTTTTTTTTTTTTTTTTTTTGGGGGTTGTCTTTAGCCTCACTAAAACACTCATCAATAATTGATGGCACGTGACAGACGGAGTGACTCGCAATCAGCTCCCGACGATCTTCACTGACACACAACCCTCCCCCTCGACAGCGGGGCACAACACAGCAGAACACAGTGCAGCATGGCACGGTACACACATCTATATTTCATGAGTCCTCATTCAGACAGCTTTAGGGGTTATCAGTACGGTGCTTGGAGAGCAGCACCTATTAGGTCAGTAAGGGGAAGCCTGTGGAGAGAGAGAGAGTGCTCCAGACGTGGATGGGCCAATAAGATAAGGCCCTGGGACAATGCTGAGCATTGGGTAAGGTGCATCCAGTGGGCAAATGTGAAGAGTTGTTGTGCGACACCTGGTTTCAAATTTACAACTCTCCTCCATCACTCTCTCTCTTGGGGTTTGTCATCCTTTTTCTGTGCATCTATCAATCAATCTATCTATCTATCCATCTTGTGCTTGGGTGACTGCTCTCTTTGCCTCACTCTATTCTACTTCATCTCTTCTCTTACTTTCTGCTTTCTCTCTCCTCCTATCAGACATTTCCTCTCATTTCCTCTCACATCATTTTCATTTTCTTTCTTATTCTTTCCCCCTTTCCCAGGTGATCGATGGGAACCTGAGAATTTTCAGCTCTCCTCTCTCATTCTCTCTTAGGATTGGTCATTTTTTCTGCACTCTCTTCCCCCTCTCTGTCTTTTCCTCATTCTCTCCAGCTTCCTTTATCATCCCTCCTACCTCACATTCTGGTCTCTCTCCCTTTCTCTCCATCACTCCCCCTCTTGCTCCATCACTTTTTCTGTCTGTTACTCATTTTGTATCGGTCTTTCTCTATTTCACTGGACCCTCATCCTCTCCCTGTCATTCATTCTCTCTCTTTCATCATGGTCACTCTCTCTCACTCTTCATCACTGTCTCTGTCTTTCTCTACCTCTTTTCATTTCCTCTCTCGTCCTCCCTCTCTCTCTGCTGACCTACAAACACTAGTACAGGTGTGAGGGGATCAAATACAGGGGCGGCCATATTGTTTTCACCTGGCTCTCCTGCTGGGAACAGAACTCACATGCGTGTGCGTGTACACACACACACCCACACACACAGAAACACACAGACACACCAACACCCACACCCACACACAGACTGCCTTTCAAACACGACCTGTTTTGTTTCTGCCTCGTATGGACACATGCACAGACAAATTTCGTTGGACCTCCTCTGGTACACACACACACACACACACACACACACACACACACACAGTGTACACACAGATCTCCTCTGGTACACACACACACACACTCTTTTTTTAATAAAGCACTTCTCTCTTTTGTCTCCCATATGTGCTTCATTTTTCCCATGCTTTCTCTTTCCTTACCTCCTATGTTCCACGTGTGTTTGCCAATCTCCTCCTCCTGCTCCTGATCCTTTGTGAGGGCCAGGATTGTGTTGGCCACGTGAAGCACCACACCATCCACAAACTCCCGTGGCAACCCTCCGCAGTTACGCACCGCCTCTGTCTTCTCGCGGGGTTGAAAGCCGCCGCTGCCCCAGGCGTCATGGCAACTGCCCTCCTCCTGTCCATCACCATTGCTATGGAAACGGTGCTCGCCCGGGGTGCTTGAAGGGGGGCACTGACGCGCTCTGAGGAGGTTCCGTCGCAGCTCCTCTGCTAACGACTCCTCGGAGGCAGCGTAGCTCCGACTCTTTCCCACCAGACATACCTGATGTACACACACCCAAACACACGTGCATTAGAAACACAGTAGAAACCTAACACCTAAATTACCTAGATATACAAACACACACACATCTATTAACACATCTAAATGACTGATATATTTGACTGACACACAAGCACACTCCCACACATAAATAAGCACACACACACACACACATACACGCACACACAAACACGTGCATTATCTCACAGGCATTACCAACGAGTATGAGGTCCACACAAGTATTCCCACAGTTCATTCATGTCGCCAAGACAGACAAGAACAACGGCAAGCACACACCTGAGCGTTAACTGTATCCCACCTCTCCTGAACAGCTGGGAAACATGCAGGTGTTACGTCCACTGTAACAACAGAGCTGTCTTAATGGCTGACAGTAATTAAGTGGGCAGGAGGGATGCACAGAGACGGCCACACACTGACTCCGGTACAGTTCCAGCTAGGTTGGCTGGGAAGAGGCAGAAGCACAGCCAAGGAGGGGATTCACCACTACGCTGAGAGATTAGTGGCCATAATGCCTCAAGTGCATTCAGATTTGACATGCAGAGTTGAACGGTTAGAAGGTGGACTTTTTTCTTCTAGCGATTTATAAATTTGTAAATGTTCTGTTTTTTCTGTGTAACATTAGTCAATGGACCTTAAACGACTGTCAATTAACATAAAACAGAAAGGCTATCAATAAGGTCCCTAACATTTGCCTCTGCTTGAGAAATCTGAATCCACCTCAGGCTTTGGGTTCAACTTATCAACATATCTAGGACTTATCTTTCAGATCTCTCCTCCCAGCGTGCCTCTGCCCATTAAGGGCACTGTGGGCGCGCACACACACACATGCACACACACACACAGATGTTGACTACTTGTCATTCTACTTCGTCTATTCTCACTGGTCCTTGTCTGCGAAAAGAAAAGGGGGGTACATGGACAACCAAAGGTGTATATCCCCTTTACATCATTAAAGCCGTTTACATCATTTATAAGATGGAGTGGATCCACACTAACCAATTTAAAATTACTGTTCCTATATCTGGGTGCATGCGCACAATTGCGCACAATCACACACACACAAACAGGTAGCTACCGACATCTTACAATAGCAGCCAATGTTATCATTGTTCTATTTAAACCACTTTCACTCGGAGTCTGCGGCATCCCACCACTGGCATTTGTCCGTGAGAAGAGATGGCGATACATGGATGACTGCAGGCGTACATCCTCTGATGATGATGATGACATTTACGTCACTTGAAGGACCTTAGCGGACCCCACACAGACCTGTGCAGAGCCTCACGCTGTGGAAAGTCTACCACTGGCCTTTAAGTCTTGCGCAGTGTCATTTCAAGCGCACTTTCATCTCAGACTGGCCTCAAATCCTCTTAATCTCTCTCTGCCGCTGGCAGATGCCACCGAGAAGGTTACAGACGGAGGGTGACCGGCTTCTTTTTCCACATTTAATTCCCACACAAATTGCTATTCTTCAGCTCTCTTGGGAGCTCTCATGTGATACATCTTAGGTCCTGACAGCTAATCAAGGGGCTAATTACATAACCTGGATTAGCACAAACATGTAGAAACCAGACATTACAGTCCATGAAGGACAGCCGCTCCAGGACTGTCCACTCAAAAAAAAAAACAGATTAAATAACCTCATATGATTATTCAGGTATTTATGTTAACCAAGGTAACAATTACACAATTTAATCACTAAAACCATAGCCAGACCACACAAGACAGAGCATGATATGGTGGTATGGTATGTCAATGACTTGTCACATGCCAATTTATGTTTGTGTATATGTGTGTGTGTATGTATGTATGTGTATATGTGTGTGTGTGTATATATATATATATATATATATAATATAATGTGGCACCATACCCGTTTTGTCGAGGGGATCCTGAGACAGTCCTCCTCAGTGTTGAAGCCACACTGCGTGCTGACCTCTGCGATGAACTCAATGTACTCTTTGTACTGAGACTTCTTACACTGGCGCCTCTGGTACTTTCCAAAGAAGTCAAAGAAGCAGCAGGGGAGAACAAAGTAGCGACAGGAGAAAGACGACCTGAAAAAGCACACCAAACATGACAGTGAATCTGAGTTACAATATAACATGAACTTCAACAGGACAGGACCTGAAAGGACTGACAGGAACTGAAAGTAACTTGTTAGTGAATCATAACACTAACTGTTCCTGATGTGGAGGTTGCACCTTGCATTGATTTTTTGTTCAATAAAATCTTTCCCACATGGCTTAAAGAATCACACACTCACTCCTTCAGTCCCACATATTATATTTATATTTATGCATTTAGCAGACTATCAATTGTTCAGGGCCAGTCTCCCCTAGAGCAACTTTGGGTTAAGTGCCTTGCTCAAGTGCACAACAGTGGCAGCTGGGATTCGAACTCACAACTTTTTCAGGCTACTTGCACGCTAGCCAGGTTACTTTACCACCGCCCACCACATCTGGGGCTCTGTATTCAAGTATATGCAAAGCAATGTGGTACTACTGACGCACACAAACTAATGCAAATTTGATTACCTGGGCTAATTTGGTTCATTTAATACAATGCAACACAGCACTACAAGCAAGAACCAGTGGATCAGCACAAATTCTCCATAAATGAATTTGTTTCTAAAGATACACATTCAATGAGTTCTAATAATCACAGAAAATGAATTCTCATTTAATGTCAATCTCTTTCTTGAGAAGTAAATAAAACTTCACCAATTCCTCAGCTGATTTCTGCTTCATAGCGACCTGTCATTAGCAATTACTGGTATTACTGTCTGTTTTCATGGCGTGATTTCCACAGTGCCTTGGATGTTCACACTGACAAATTGGTGCCTCCTGGGTTGCTACAACACTACAACAGTCAATACACATCCTCTCTCTCTCTCTCTCTCTCTCTCACACACACACACACACGCACACACCAGCTTTTGCATATGTTTTCGTTCTCTCCCAACCACAAAGCCACACACATGCTCTCTCCTGCATATCCTCTGGGCCTTGGCTTAATATCTCCCCCTGCTGTCTAACCCAGGAAATGTAGGCCTGTGCTTCCCCAATGATTCCACCAAACATACACATACACACTCACACTTGATTGTCTATAATGAGGGGAACGCAAACATGTAATTATGCACACCTCCCACATCTGTCAGACCAATGAGACACACATTTGTATGGCAGTGATGCGGGGGCATACAGTGACATCCTATATTTCTCTCTCTCTCTCTCTCTCTCACACACTCACACACACACACACACACACACACACAAACTGACTACTTCCTTTGACTATGATGAGGGGGATGTAGGCAGTGAACTTACAACCACTTCCACACACACACACACACTTTGACTTGCCTGGCTGCGATGAGGGGGATCCATGGTGTGAGCTCATCTGAGTGGTTTCCAATCAGCCAGTCAGCGTGGGGGAACAGACATCCTTCGCCTGGCGAGATCGCCGCCTCCTAAAATAACCCACCGTCATCACATGCACACACACACACACACACACACACACACAAAAGTGCGCACACACACACAGCACCACCAAGCAGAGCAGAGGGGTACATTTCATTATGGCTGGCCGTAGTGGGCGTAATGACTTTTTGAATCATTCATTCGCAGGACTGATAGAAGAGAAGCTGACAACGCTGTTGATCCCCGCCACACGCCCCGATAATTGCAGTCCGAGGGAGCTTCTGTGGCGCCAGGAACTTTAATCAATCTCCATTACAAATAATCCTGCATTAGGATTCTCTAAGATGGAACTGAAAAATAAATCCCCTCACAGCGTGATAACTCATTTCAACTAGAGTATTTAAACTTTTTCAAATGATTTATTCTCATTTCTTTGACAGCATTTAGATATTTCAAAGGCCTTCATATCCATGGTCACACAGGCATAGGACAGTGAGCTATGCATTACTAAAGCAAATTGCTCCTGAATTTAAAAGTATTTGTCTGTCAACCTAGCCACCAATGTGTTGGGGGTTGTATATCTATACATCTACCTACCTTATTAACCTACAGTGTGTCTATACCTGTATATCTGCATATTTACCTACCTTAATAATTTACATCTAACTATCAATCTATCGACCCATCAGATAGACCTATACCTATTTATCTAATCAACCTGTCTGTCTGCCTGTCACCATTTCCTCCAACTCTATTCTACTGCAGAGGAACTTTAGGAGGCCTTTGCCCTGCTTCCTTCCCTCCATCCCTGGCTGCCTGGCAGGAATGAATGCTGACTGCTCCCCTGGAGCACGTCCCATCATGGAGCAACATCATGAAATATAGATGGTGTTAGGAGTGCAATGTCAGGAGGCTGTTTTAAAAGTAGGAAGAGCAATTACATGGACAGACAGAGGAAAGCGTGGGAGGGGAGGAACAAGGATATGACAAGGAGAGAGGATGAGAAAGGGAGAGAGGGATGAGGGTGGTAAGCTATGAAAACAGAGAAAGAGAGGTTGAGAAAGGGTTAACTAGGGGACCACAATGGCAGCCTTGGAGCTTTTTTGTGCTATCTATTTGTTTTAGTTATAATTTCAGATTAAATAGATGGTGAATTCTGCAGAGCTGTATTGGTCAAATTAAATCAATCAGTCAACTTTGAAAATGAAGGGGGATGGGATTAAAAATGGAAACAAGCAGAGAGTGAGAGAGAGTGAGAGACAAAGACCATGACAGAAAGAAAATAAGACCGCAGGATGGGTAGACTGAGAGCAGAGGAGGTGAAAGAGAGTCTGGACCCAAGAAACTCCTCAGGACAGGGAACATGCTGTACTAAGGACCAGGAGAACAGAGGCACTCAAGTGAAACCCTTCATAATGCATTGGCTGCCTGTTGCCGAGCCTTCAGAGTGGCTCTGTCAGAATAGCCTGACATCAAACTTCAGCCTCACAAACACTCAGTGCATTTATACATTTTACATTTTAGTCGCTCTTCAGTGCCAGATATGCACCAGACACAAAACACTTCAAATCTAAAAAATGTATTTAGTAAACATGCTAAAAGCTCAAAGAATGGCTCCAGTAAACACTTAAAAGTGATCACAATACACTTACTGGTTTCATTTAGAACATTATGAAAAAAGCCCAATGGACTACTTATAACCACAATGTGCATGCTGAACTTGCCATAATATTAAGGTAGCGGGTGTGTAAGACTACTGACTTCATCACCACATACTTATGGTTTTGGCCACTGACCTCTAGATGTGTTTTTGAGCCATACATGTCCCAGATTTTGCGCTTACGTACATCAATGCCTTTTCCAGGATGCTGCAAAGAAGACATTAGAGCAAACGCACTAAGAAAACAAAACAACTAAAGAAACATCCATGGCTCTGACAGTGGCAGTAACAGTTCCTGACAAATAAATAAACAAACAAGCAAACAAACAGAACTTGAAGTTTTTTCCTAACTTTATTCTTTCTTTAAAGGAGAGCAGGCCAACATTTTCAGGTCTGAAAGAGAAACGTTGTTTGTTGACCTCTGACATTCTGCATTATTGACATTCTTGTATAGTGCTATGAGTAAGCCATTCAGATTTATTCATATTTCAAGTTCATTGAAACTTTAGGCCCATTACGTTGCCATCTATAATGCTGCTAGCTTGTTTTTCACTCAGTGCTTTAAATGTCTGTGTGTGTCACTGCACGTACCCCTTCATTGGTGAGTATGTGAACCAGGAGTCCATTTCCACATCCAAGGTCCACAAACGACTGTTTGTCTGTCAGCCCCTTCTCAGTACGCTCCTCCTCCCACAAGACCTGAGGAATCAATAGCCTAACTATTCAACATTTAACCAATCAACACAGAGCACCTTAAAGCAATACCTTTAAATTAGGGACTCATTCTGCCACTACACTAATGACTAATAGTTTTGAGAATTTAGTCTAATATTGCCAGTGCACACTTGGGATGGATATTACACTATGTGACATTGTTAACTGGGTAAGATCGTGAGCCTTTTAGATGCATTTTGACTAACTGGGTACTGCATTAACACTATGTCTATATTATGTCCGCATTAACACTACGTCTATTAACACTGCCTTTATTATGTCTGCATTAACACTGTCTTTATTATGTCTGCATTAACACTATGTTTATATTATGTCTGCATTAACACTATGTCTATTAACACTATGTCTATATTATGTCTGCTTTAACACTATGTCTATATTATGTCTGCATTAACACCATGTCGTTGAATACTGATGCCAAAGGACAAAAAATATCAATAGTTCCATTGTGGTGCTCCAAAAGCATCACTGCCTGTTTATTAATTGAAGTATTAATTCTAACAAAGTGCACTGCCACAAATATGCAGCCAGTAAACGGTTGAGGCTAATTTATCATCTTTCTTTCCCCCCCCTCACCCATGCCATCCCTCATTCTCCTCATCCTCCCACTCCATCCCTTCTCTGGCACCCCCTCAGGCAAGCAGACCAGCTCCGTTTTCAAGGTTTCCCTCCACTAAAAAGGAATTGTCTTTGCAGTTTTTCCACATATGATGGCTCAGGGATGTTCAGGCCTTGGGCTTTGTGAAGTCTCTTGAGACCATTTCAATTGTTAATGGTCCCACATAAATAAATAAATACATAAAAAGGAACTGAACTTCAAAACATGAATTAAACTTTAGCCAGAAAGAGCATTGGCCTCTAGCACAGACCTGGCCCTGATATGTGCCTGATAAGGCACAGAAGCAGACACTACTGCTACCCTGAGGCTAGGAAATGCATTTACGTACCAGCAGATATGTGGCAATGGCTACGTCCTCAAAGACAAATTTCTCTGGGTCTGTGACTTCAGGCCAAACCTTGAGGAAGGAAGATGCAAATGAATTCAATTCATCCCACAGTGACCTCAGAAAGAAAATAATTCTTTTTTTTTCCCTTAAAAAGACATTAGACATGTATGAGCACTTGTCCCTCATTTCAGTATTAATGTGGTATTCTTATTTTCTATATCATTAAAAATGTAAAAAAGAAAACAAAACTCCTGTTTCTTTATAGCAGAAAAAAGCATGTCCCCCTACCCCACCCCCAAATCCAGTACACGTACAAGGACAAGGAATTAAACTGGATTGGATTTAAGATAATGGTATATGCCTCCATAACATTAATATATCTCAAACCACTTTACAAATGCCAGCATGAATTTGGTGTCATTGAAAAAGCAGCAAGACAACAGAAAAAGCAGACAGCTACATCTTGCTGCTACTATGCACATTTCAAATTAACCCCAAAAACCCTTCTTGTTACTTGGTGTCAGTTTTGATGAAGTGGTTTTATGAATCCACTTCATGCCTTAGTGGGTTGCTGTAGATGCTCAACTTCCCCTCCTGCTTTCTCTCACCTTTACCATCTCCTTATACTTGTCTTTGAGCTGCTGGTAGCGGAAGCTGTACTTCTGCACGGGGATGAGGGAGAGGGTGCTCTTGAACTCACTACTTCGACTCTCCGTGGCCCAACGTGCCAGTTTGGGCAGGAGCTCGTTGCCGAGCCAAGGTAGTTTGGGGTAGGCCACGCCGTCACTCAGCCATTCATCAGGGTTAGGAGTGTGGAGCGTCAGCATCCTAAGGGACATGGTGGCTCTGTTTGCTGTGGAACCATTGAAGGCCTACTAACTAGGCCTACTCATCATTATATCGATGAAATACTTAAATAGAATTATCATTTGTTTCAACTGGGAGTGACTGCTGGAGTGGAAGTGCTTTGTTCCACTGACACTGTCAAGTTAGCAAGATGAAACTCAGAAAGTCAGACACTACGTTTTAAGTAGGCCTAATGATAACTGCTCATGAACATCTGCAATTACTCACCAGTCTTCATCCGTCACCCCAGAAAGCTGAATCTGGTACATGTTACTTCTTTTGAGCACATGGCTTTCCCCAATTCCCTGTTCAGTGGGCAGAAATGTCACCCTTTGCCTCGCAAAATCTGGAGATAAGGTAAACATATGAAGTTTCAACAGATTCTATCACTCGCCAATGCAGCAAACGCAGAGGAAAAAACACTATAACAGTTAGCCTACCTTTGAGTATAATTTCCTTGTGTACATTGGTCCCGTATGTGTTCACTTTAGGGATTATTGTTCTGACTGTGAGGCACCACTGTCTGTCTATTAGGTGGTCTTTAACATGGTCTGTGATACCGTCCAAAAAGGAGACAACTTCGCTGAACTCATCAGTGCTAACATTACACTGTGTCAGTTTGGATAAGAAATCTTTTAACTCTCCCAAGTCAACGTTTCTGTCATCGGTCTGCGTAACTCCACACAATCGCTTATTGATAACATGAGGTTTCTTTGTCCAAACATCCACCGCTGACCAAAACCCTTCAGGCAGAGCGTTGCATTTGTCACTAAACATGAATTCAAACATTTTACCTATGGTGTCATACACACAACATTGTTGCCGTCATTCAAAAAGAGGAAACACGTGAGGAAACTACGTTGTCAACACACTCTTTGAAAATAAAGGTTGTAACTATTTCCAAAAATTTCATTTTCACTTTAATTTTTTATTTGAATGCCTTTTCTAACATTATCCTTTCATAATGTGTTTTTTAGCGTTTGGTTACTTTGGTCCACTGATGTATAAAGTACTGTCTGAGCAAGACTTTTATACAGAATAAGAACGGAATACTTCCTCTGTCGTAGCGTTTTCAACTTTCAACTCTCGCGCTAATTCCTTCCTCTTCCGTTTGCGGCGATTGCAGGTATGGCGGATCTCATTTTACGGAAAATAAAGTAGAAATTATCCAAGATAATCAGCCTTTCTGAAGCGTGACATTTGTTCATTTTGTGCTTATATTAGTATAACAACATTCGCTTAATCTCTAGATTATGATATTTTGTTGTTAATCATGGCATTGTGGCATATTTATTCGGCTAGCACTGTAGGTTCATGCCGAGATTCATGATTCCAGTAAAAGGGGTGCATAGCTACATAATTCTCGAAAGATTACAGAAATCAGATTTTAAACTGTCTGAAGTGTTTTAACCTTAGCGTACGTCATTGTCTTTTAAACCCGTTAGTTATTAAGGGCAGTTAACCATCAACATTAGCGCGTTGCTAACATGTCGGTAAAAACGTTACTCCTATCAACGTCAAACGTTACTACTATCGGGCTTGTAAATTGTTGGATTTTAGTGTTTCAGCATGATGCGTGCATCTTTACAAGTGTTGATGATCGTGTGTACTTATTCATTTCACCCTCTCTAGACACAAACATGGTGCAGCGTCTGACTTACCGCCGTAGGTTGTCCTACAACACCGCCTCAAACAAAACCCGGCTGTAAGTCCCTTTCTAATCAATTTTAATTTGGAATTTTGGGTTCGAGGTACAACAGTGATGGAAGCAAAGAAAAGAAGCAACAGAATGTGTATGTAACGTGAGAGGGTTTTGGTGATGTCTGCTCACTTTGGCTTCTACCATCCGTCTTGGGCTTTCTTAAAAGACTTAATACATCCTTCTGGTCAGCTAGGGTCAGTGTTTTGTTCTGTATTGTATTTAATGTGAAGCATACAATGGATCACTTTGGCGGGACTCAGCCTTTCAAACTGTTGTCTAGTTTTACACCATTTCCACCGAGACTGGAAGGTAACTAGTGAACTAATATAACTTGGACTTTCAAAATCAAATTGTGCCCTTGTACAGGTCCCGGACACCAGGCAACCGTATTGTTTACCTGTACACTAAGAAGACAGGCAAGGCTCCCAAGTCAGCATGTGGCATCTGCCCAGGAAGGCTGCGTGGTGTAAGTAATTTCATATGAGTGTACCATGTGGTCCTCAATCTGCATAACAGCCAGTGTGGATAACACGCTTACCTGTGCATAATGTTTGGAACAGTCAGGCTAAGTAGTTAGAAGCCTTCAGTTATGAGTTCTGCAAAATGCATTGGAGGACAACTTTAAAGGGTGTTTTGGAGTGCAGGGGAGTGCAGAATGGTGCTCTACTTAACTATGCTGCCCTCAGTTGATATTGGTGTTTGTGGTGAGGCCCTTTCTGACAATAACGTTGTGATGAATGCTTTTATCAGCTTACTAATGTTTTTTATGTGTGTGTGTGTGTGTGTGTAGGTCAGGGCTGTTAGGCCCCAGGTCCTGATGAGGCTCTCCAAGACCAAGAAGCATGTGAACAGAGCTTATGGTGGCTCCATGTGTGCCAAGTGTGTGCGCGACAGGTGAGACACTGTTGTTTATATTACCAATGAATTTTTATCCCTTATCCGTGTATCCACATGTCTTGATGCCCACTAAACTAATTTGACCAAAGTTAGTAAAATGAAAATGCTCCTATATGTAAAGTGTATAGTAGTGGCTGAATACGAATATCCCTCCAAAAGCCTTAGTGTTTAGACACAAATTTACTTCTAACCCTCAGCTGAAGTCTTTGAGGTCTTAGAGAGTAGGGAATGGTGGGCATTGACATTTGTCAAGTGAGTGCTACTGATGTGTATAGGAAATGGAGCATAATTTAATAATCCCTCTTAAGGTAGAAATAACAAATTAGTCTGCAGAGGTGGGTGACATCTGCTTCATGAAATAAACCCAACCAAGTATTGCTTCTATCGGTGTGCACTGAGCACAAATTGAATGGTCTACCAGGCTGAAGCGTTACAGGGTTCCCACGGTTATGGAAAACCTTAGTCTTCTAGTTTTTAAATGCCATTTTCCATGGTTAAAAGTTTTGGAAAAGTCATGAAATTTGGTGTTGGTAGTAATTTTGAATCTGCTGGTTTAATTGTTGGAAGCAATATGTGGTATTAGGACTGCTCTTAGCCTGTCTGAAGCAGTGTTGCACACTCCTGCTGCCTAGGAGTTTCTGACTTCACATGAAGACAAGCATATGTCACCTCATCTAGCTGACATAAGGCTGATTTGTGCAATCAGTAGTGGTTTAAATGGTGTTTGTGAAGGGGTGTTCTCACTTAGCCTGGTATACCAAACACTTTCACCATCGTTTCACTTTGTGCAAATCCCCTGGGATCCTTCAGTTGGCCCATTTCACAGTAGCCATTTTTCCAAGTTGCTGGGTAAGCACAAATGTATCAATAACAGCCAATAAGATTCTGATTCAGTGTAGCAGAATTAGATCCTTACTGGATGTCATTAGCTGCTTTGAAATGGGCCCATTGGTGTAGATTTCCATCCTCAGGGGCAGATGATTTCTATGAACTTGAGCTATTGGATTTGCCAGAGCCCTCTGTTTGCTGATTGGGCAGCCAAAATTTACTGAAGGAAACCTCAGCTATTGGAGAGATCCCTGACACAGTAGTGTAGTGAAATGTAATATTGGGCTAAAGTACAAGGTGGCATTGACCTTGCTAGTTTTCACCCCTACCTGTGTAGTACAGAGCCTTGATGGCTTGTAGGGCTCAGTGTGTGTATCCGTGTTTGCATAAACATGTCTGCTCATTGAGAATGCTACAGAAAATGGCATACATTTTGGTGCTGCTCCTTGGAGTTAGTCAGCACCTGTCCCTGTTGGCCATGCTTACAATGGGTGGAAGTAGTTGTTTTGGGCCCTGTTCACACATCTGGATATTTTTATAATCAGATGGTTTTTTTTGTTTGTTTTTGTTTTTTTAGCCACCTCAAATTGATGATATTTTTTTTCTAATCATGCCTTCCAAAGAGTGTTTGCTGTATATGTGTTCATGCATTTTAAGAACAGAAACTGAAAAATATCTAGATATTTGTAAATGGGGCCATTTGTGTCTTACAAACATATTTTTTCTGTCAACAAATAACATGATCCAATGATCCAGACAAGGCGGTACCAGGTTGGTTCTGAACAGTGTTCCATGCGGAAGATGCTAGCTACCATCGTTGACTGGGCGACTTCAGGTGTTGAAGATGGTGCAATTAAGTGATGGTAGCTGGTTTGATAAACTTGTGCCCATGGTCTTTCCACCGTAATGTTTAATTTGCTGACATTGTGTGAAATGCTGTTCTTTAACCGGGAACCACCTTATCCGGATCATTGGATCACGTTGGTAGCATTTTCCTTTTGTGGTTACCCAGTTAAGCATTGCTTCTTCCAATGCATTTGTCCTTTTTTCCTCCTTCCAGGATCAAGCGTGCTTTCCTCATTGAGGAGCAGAAGATCGTCGTCAAAGTGCTCAAGGCACAGGCACAGAGCCAGAAGTCAAAGTAAATGTGTATTTGTACTGCTGCAATAAATTGTGGGAACTATATGCTTGTTTGTTGCTCTTTCTTGAATCACTCTACCAGAGGTCTCAAAGCACCTATTGTGACAAAGGCCCATACAATGGAAAGCTCTCCAAATGGATCCATCTGGATCAAAAGGGGCCCTGTGGTACTTAGTACTAACTGTGACCTGTAATGTGTCAATGGTTCAAGAAGCTGAGAAAGAAATCCCTGTTTGTTGTGTGCTTGGTGTGCTTCGTTGCCTGCCGACTGTGCTTAACCCCTGGGTTCAGTGTGTGGGTAGACCCTGCTAGTTGGGAATAGGCAGTATGAGGGGGCCGCAACAAAGGGGGATTTTTTTTTGTATTGACCAAGATCATGCACTCATTCAAGCAGTAATTAACACACAATTATTAAAATGGCTTATCTGTAGGGGAGAATGAAAAAAAATAGTTTAAAAGTAGTATGCAAAAAAAAAAATCCGGCGACGGTACCGGATTGGTGGGTCGATAGTGAGTCATGAAGAATGGACCGTTCACGGCAGCCAACGTTTCATGAAGTTGCAAGGCAAGCTCAAGTGTTACTAATGTGTTGAAGAGTCAGAACTAACTGGGTGTAATTAGTAACATCTGTGATTATCTTGCTACTTTTAGTTCAGAGGGTTTTCACTGTCAACTATCAGCATGCATCATGTATGCACTGTTGATTCGAAGGGAACAACATGGTTGTATGAATTAGGTCGTCATGAATGAATGGAACAATAGAAGTTGTTTAACACCTCATGAAAGCTGAAGGTTAGTGCAACTAAACTGCAATATTTCTGTGCACATGACAATGGAAAGACATCTCTAGACGTATAAACTGCACTAACATCCGCAACACGTATTTCTCGCCACTAACTTTTGAGCGTGAAATGGGGCGGTTTAATTTTCACATGAGCAAAGTCGAGAGATGTATTCTCAGCCATAATAAAAAACACCGCTTTATTCGTTAAATAAATGTATGTGTGTAAAGTGTTTTTCAGTACATTTTTAGCTTTCACATGTTTTCACGTTAATATCAAAGTCGTTTTAAACTGGTTGTCTTTGTGCCTTTAAATTCAATTAGGATGTATCGCTTAAATATGTAAATTCCACTTCCTGGACACGTCGCCGTAGTGGAGTTTGCTCTGACGCTTTAGGACTGCTCCCCGGCTGTGTAGCAGAAGCAACGAGTGCTGATAACTGTTGGAAATGGAAACATTATTCAGCCTCCCATTCACTTTACTAGAATGCCCAAACATAAAGCTGAAGAAACCATCATGGTTGCATATGCCTTCTGCTATGACGGTGTATGCAGCAGTCATTGTGTCATATTTTCTCATCACCGGTGGTGAGTTATCCTATTGCACAGTTGCTAGCATGCTAGTTAGCTTATATAGCTTAGGCTAATTGTTGATTTAATTAAAGAATGGCAAATAATGTGTGCATGTATGCACTTATATTGTAGGGTCATATAGCTGTGAAACAACACTAGCTATGGAACGTGCGAGCTAAATGTTTTGTATTTTCAGTGAAGGCAGTTTAGCAAAGGGGTTAGCCTAGCATTGTGGATCATTGATTCTGATCAGGTAAAAGCCAGGAAAGTTAACGTTAGAATGACACGATTTGTCACGGGGATATCCGTATGCTGTATCGTGCGCGGAAATGTAATAATTACATCTGCATTACACTCTCCAAGTGTTAATTAACTAAGGTTACATCTCTGTGTTGTGCTTCTACCTACATTTATAGTAACATTGCAACGCAACGCTTTAACTTTGATTGTGATAACTCTTTGTAGGTATCATTTATGATGTGATTGTGGAACCACCAAGTGTTGGCTCGATGACTGATGAACACGGCCATCAGAGACCCGTAGCTTTTCTGGCCTACAGGTGAGTCAGAAATGGAAATGAGTGGAGCGGATGCTAGTCTGGTAAGTAGTAGAAATTCTAGCTCAGTGGTGCGAACCACTGGGTGGTTTGGAATAGCCTGCAACCAACAAAGCTGCAAATTTAACGTTTTTGAGAAAGGCATCCCAGTCTCTACATCCTACTAATAGCATGTACTTAATTTAATTTCCATCTTCTTCTTTTAGCACACATAGGTATAGTATATCCATTTGCATTCTTTTAGTGCATAAATGTAGCTAAAACACAGGGAGATACTTTACCTACCAAGTTAGTTAGTTAAGTGTTATTTTTCTGAAATAAAAGACATATGTGTGTGATGTCTGTTTCTTCCTTCCAGGGTGAATGGGCAGTATATCATGGAGGGTCTGGCCTCGAGCTTCCTTTTCACCATGGGCGGTCTGGGCTTCATCATCTTGGACCGCTCTAACGCGCCCAACATCCCTAAGCTCAATCGCTTCCTGCTGCTCTTCATCGGCTTCGTCAGTGTGCTCCTCAGCTTCTTCATGGCCCGTGTCTTCATGAGAATGAAACTCCCGTAAGTCACCATGGCAACACACAGGTCATAGCACATTATGTGATGTATCACATGTGTGGTCATGCCACATTGACACCTTAAACCCCACTGTCATCATATGTAACGTCTTGTCCTAACTGCAAGCGACCATCATGTTGCCTCAAAGCTTTGAAAGTTCTGTCTACATTGGGTCTGTTAAATATGCCATTCTATTCTGACTGTTTCTCCATTCAAACAAGCAGAGCAACACAAGCGTAGGTGAAAAAAAATAAAAATGGGGTGTGACCAAAGTTTTGTCAAAATGTTGCATCACATTGTGCTGCACTGCTTCGTGTTGCATCGTGATTCTGTTGCTAATGCTCACTCGTGTAATGTTGTGGCAGTTAGTACACAGTGTTACATTATAGCAAAAAGTCACATCATGTTACTGAAGTTTCTATAAGTCACAGGTTCCCATAGCACGACCTAGTGAAGGTGTTTATACATGAGACATAGCCGCGTTACTGGGAAACCATGCACCTGTTTCCATATGTTCTGATTGGTAAATCATGATTCAACATCAAATCAAGATTTGCTTACTGATGATTGAACAACTTCTGAAGAAAAAAATAAAAATAAAAAAGTGTTGCCCAACATCAGTTGGAATGCGCCAGAATAACAAGAATCATTGTTATTGACTCCACTTCTGCACTTCCACCCTCTGGAAATCCACCTAGTGATATTCTTTCTGAGATTTTCTGATGTAGCTTGATTGTCATTCCTCTTTTGTAAGTCGCTTTGGATAAAGGTTTCTGCTAAATGCATAAATGTAAATGTTGTCATTGTCCAGCAATATTCCTTATATTCCTATATTACCATACTTTAACGTCATGCTACTTCGTTTGATCTTTGATGCCATCATAAACCATCAAATTGTGTCCATATCATGTTGTCAATAAATGTGATGTCAAGTCACATCTCACTATTAACCAAACATCAGTTTCACAGAATTCTGTTTGAAATGTTTCACCTCAAATCCTGTGACATCAGGTGCTTCCTGATATTAGTTTACATTACACTAACATCATGTCAACAGACGTCATAATGTGGCATAGACATAAACTGTGACTTTGAGTTGAGATATTGTATAACATGACTCTGATACCCCACTGAGACTAACTTTTCTGTTTCTCTCTCTCTCTCCCTCACAGTGGTTACCTCATGGGATAAGGAGCTCGAGCTTTACATCATATTATTCAGTCTAATTCAGTTTGATGAGTTGCTGAAGACATAAGCAACCCCATCAGTGCCATGAAAGACTGTTTGGAATCGTGTGTGTGTGTGTGTGTGTGTGTGTGTGTGTGTGTGTGTGTGTGTATGTGTGTGTGTGTGAGTGAGTGAGTGAGTGAGTGTCTGTTTAATGGGTGGCGTCATGCAAGAAGGGTAGTATTTCCCCAAGTGCTTTACTAAGTAGAATCCTTTTTCTCAGCCTGTAGATTCAACAGGTTTGACTCAACTCACAAACTTAATTTCAGTCAATAGATAGGACTACAGCAAGTAAGTAATTGGGGTGATACATTAATGTGTGTGTAAACTTGACTGATTTGAGGTCATTATCCCAGACATGTTTGTCCCTGGATGCACTTGTTTATTTCTGTAGTCACTGGTGTGTCTACAATCACCATTAACAGTCTATTGGGTGTAGGCCTGTGTGTGTGTGGTGTATGCAGTTTTTCTATGAGAATTGGGAATAAATGTCCTTTCCACTATGCGCTATGATGGCTTTGTTTTGTAGAGCTGTGGACTATGGCCCTACTTGTCTGTACTTCCGTCATTACTGGGAATAACATTTCTATATATATGATCTGTACATATCTTTACATGTCTCTGTATAGTTTATATCCAGTGTGTAGATTTGGGCTTTTGATGGTAGCAGGCGTCAGCCAGAGGTGTACACAGATGTACACACTCGCAAGACCATCAGCAGACCCAGGCCTGAGAAGGAGTGAAACACTTCATTCCAGTAAGCGTAGACATTCTGTGCAGACACTGTTTAATATTTCACTTATTTGTCTTATGTTCTTGAAGCAAAGACATTTATAATTTGTATCCATTGGAAAATACAATATATTTTTTCTGTTATATGGGGACTAGAAAAACAATTTTACTGAGGTGGATGAGTTTGCTCCTCAGGCTACCTAAGCCCCTCCTGCACTTTAGGGGGCAAGATTTTATCTTGGCGAAATTTCAAATATGTGAAAACAAATTTAGCCTAACCCCATGTATTTTGAACCCCCTGAGTGAACTGCAGCCAAATTCTGTACAATGGGGGTGTCTGGAGAGTGGAGGGCTCGGCTAGGAAAGTGGAGTTTAGATTTTCGGCAGGTATTTCCCAACTGTTTTCACAGGCCCAGTTTCTGTTTTTTCGCTAAAGAATCCATTCTACTTGATCCATAAGAGAATATCCATAGCATGCACTGCAGTTACCTCCGGTCTGAAACTGTCTATCCAATGATCTTTTTATGAAGTCTGACCAAAGCGAACCGTCAGTGGAGGCTGCATAAAGCAGGAGGTTTCAGTCCTATGCCGTCTCGCAATGTCCAGCTTTTGCTAACCATTCTTTTGTTACATTATCTCAAAAATAGTGGTAGGTCGCGTTAAATTGATGCTGAGTAGTTGAATGAAAAAATAGGGTGTTTTATGGCATTGTTTAGGCTACTTTAAAAGGTACCTTTTATCTGACGATCTATCTGGTCCCCGTACGGTTGCCAACTGTCCCGAATTGTCCGGGGCATCCCGAATTATGAGTGATTTTGGTTTTGTCCAAAAGAGACTGCTCCAGTCCCATATTTCAGTTACAGTCGGCCTAAAATAGGCTACTGTAAACGCGCCTAAACTGGCCCAAATGTTGATATAACGGACATCTCTAATGTTCCGAAGGCTTCAGGAGTCCCACGAATTTAGACTGTGGTTTCCGAATGATTCCGGATGAATCGTGCAATCACGCAAATTTCATTTGCGAGTGGGATAAGCGGCCAGAACAAGTGGCAGAATCACATGGATGAGTGACGATGACACGGGGGAGCGAGGGAGAGAGAGGTTGTGTGTGAGCATCAATCCCGTGTAGAATTTTTGAAGTCATACCTTAGCAGAGGCGATTGCTCTAATGAATTTCTACACCATTCTAAATCACCAAACCAAATACAAGACAGTCTAATGCCACTGCATAGAAAATAGTAGGCTAAAATTCTGCCTTTCAATGAAAGGAAAGTCCTTTCAGCAAGTGAAATTGGACTTGCAGTGGTAATGGTTTGAATGGGCTGTTAGTAGGGTGAACTCTTGTAAATTGGGCCACTTTTTGGCAAAATTTAGAAGGTCGGGTCGGTTGTGGAATTGTATCATTGCTATTGTCAGAAACAAGCCGTATGCGGTTTGAAGTGTTGCGGGTACGGATCGGAGCGGATTTACAAAATTGGACCCGAGCAGGACTTCTCAGTAGAGAAATTCAATAATGTTATAACCATCGGGGGTCGCTACAGTGCAAAATGATGTACAGCATTTCACGATTGCAGTGTATGCTCATTCTCTCTTAGTGGTCTGCCCTCCATTTTGACACTTGCCAAACACAAACCATTAACCATAACCATTTTAATTTTTCCCCCCTCTTGATATTAATTATAACTTAATTTGATATTAATTGATGTCCAGTAGCAGACTAGAAGTGGTACATCACCTGTAGAGCCATAAGATGATGTCTTAAATATACATAACTTACTTTCTACTGGGAAGTGTACATATGCTACAAAAAGAACCTTTGAAAGCCAATAACAAAATCTTGGGGAAACTGCCCACCAAATATGGTATAACTGGGGTGTGCTACTGAAATCAGAGCCGAGACCAAGCCTCTATTCTGGATTAGCGACTGTGTGTGAGGATACTGGACAGGACTGTGTGTGTGTAATAATTTGAAGCTAAAATGGGAATATGTAGACATCACGTATGGGTATAACACTGTTGTACATCTAAAAGCAAATGGTTTGTTGTAATCTTTTAGAAAAATCCTATGCGTTCCGTAAAGAAGTGGCGAGATTTCACAACATTTCCCAACCCTGAGAGTCAAGTACATTAGCAAGTGAGCTAAAATATATTCTGGAGCATTTAAACTCATAGTCCTATTGTTCAAGGTTACTGAGTGCTGTCGGTAGGCAAACAAATGAGTAAATTTGGTATAGCATAGCACAGTGAAACAGCAGCTAACAGTAAGAAAAGGAAAGAGAAACCCTAACCTGTAGCTAACGCTAACTAAATGGGGCAAGGAAAATTAAAGCTAAATTGAGCTTTCCCCGTTCATTCAGTGTAGACTGACGGTCCGCTATTCGGTCTATGCTTTACCTGTATACAGTGTATGATTTTACCACATTTTTCATTTTCATTTTTCCCCCTACCAACAGCAATTGGTGACCATGAACAACATGGTGTGGGCAGAAATGCACCAGAATATCCCACACACTGCATGTGTGTTTTGTGTGTGTGTGTGTGTAACACTGCTATCCAATATATAGTGTGCCCGCCTGCCACTTTGCTTTGTGTGTGTGTGTATGTGTGTGTGTGGGCTTGTGAGTGTCAGTATACATTTGTGTGTCACTGTGTGTTATTTGATGCATTTTTCTGATTGTGTAGCTGAGTCGGTCCTGACATGGGCCTCCCGTAGTGTTGGTTGCAGTCCACTCAGGAGGGGAGGGTGAGAGGAGTCCGCCGGAATGAGGCAGGGATTAATAATGATGTTTATCCATTATCAGGTTTTTTAATAGATGGTTTAATAACAGATGTCTTGAAAGATTTTGGGACATGCCCAGCTATGAGATCAGATCCCTATGGATAGATGGATGGTTCCCTATCCCTGAGATCCATCAGATCTGTTTGATGGATAGACTCTCACAGTGACTGTGGGGACCAAAAAAAAGTTGAAAAAAACATGAATAAAAGGGTAAACCCATAGGCTGTGCCGTGCTACTGGTGGCCATGGCAGCAGCGGTGCTGATGATGGGGTTTATGAGAGACAGCAGAGACACGAGAAGAAACTGCAAGCAGAAAGGAGACTCCATTAGCAACACACACACACTCACACACACTCATTCACACACACACAAACATACTCATTCACACACACACAATTCCTCTCTCTTCCTTGGTCATGCAATGTTCAGGAATCACTCCAAGACTGAACCTAAATCCATTTGGTCCTTACAGATGTACGTGCATATACACACATACACACACACACACACACACAGACATACAGACACGCACTGTCTCATAAGTCCCATTTTCTTGGGTTTCTTGCTCTTCAGGATCTTATTTGTCCTCCTTTTCTTTTCCTTGTCAATCACAGGCCCTCTAGCCTGAAACAGACAGTAAGGATGCTTACATGACCACACACATACACACACACACTCACGCGCACACACACACACACAGGCCCTCTATCTGGAAATAGACAGTAAGGATGCTTACATGACCACACACACACACACAGGCCCTTTAGCCTAAAACAGGCATTATCTTCTGAATTCAGGAATTCAGAAGATAATTGATAAGGAATGGAACTGATAGGCAGAATTGACGATGGAGGTGTGTGTGTGTGTGTGGGCATGCAGGTGTGTGTGTGTGTGGACACTTACCAGACCAGAGCTAGGGCTGAGTATCGCCCTCATCTCCTTAAAACACTAGAGGACAGACATACACACACAGAGGGAGAGAGAGCGGAGCTCAATAAATTCAGCCGTGTGTAAACACACAGTCTCCAATCTCATTTCTGTGTGTGCGTGTTTATGTGTGTCCAGATGTATTTCTGTTTTTCTGCGAGTGTGTATGTTTCTATGTGTGTGTGTGCCTCACATTGTCCAGGTCAACAGTGTCCATCATGATATACTTCAGCTGTTCCATGTAGGTTAAGGACAGACTCTGGATGTCATCAAGTCCCTCTGCCACCTGGCTCATCAGGGCTTTGTCTGCCTCTGCTACGCTGACCCTCACCATAGCGTCTGCCTTTCTCCTCTCCAGCACCACCTGGGCGGGAATCGAGGATCGGGAAATATTTCAAACCGAGAATTGAATGCTTCAGTCCAATGGAACCGTATGACAAGATTAGTTTCTCTCATTGATGTTTTTCAGACCATAGTCAAGAATCAGAGTTTTCTCCTTGAAACAGAGACAGTGACTAAATTATCTTTGCTTGAAACAGACCACCCAGTTAACATGTTTTCCCTCAGGAATTCAGAAGATAACTGATAAAGAATTAGCCTGACAAGCCAGACTATAACATCAAAATGTATAGTTTGGCCATGACCGGTAGACAGAGCTCAATCCTAGAGGCAGAATCAGCGGTTGTCGTTCCAACTGGATAGTGCTACGACCAATCAGAGCAATGTCGGCTAAACAGCAAATACGTCCTTTGAAATGAATGACTTGAGTGCCTTTTTCTGCTCAACCTTCAAAAAAACCCCAAGTCTAACACTTCCAAAGTCAATGCCAAAGCTGACTGATTGGGTGCTGACAATAGCATCAATACTGATCAAACGCTATTGATTCCATCTCTACCTGGTCACTATTTAAAAGCTGATTCAAAGGGCCCCTATTCCTTGGCCACTTAGTTGTTTTGCAGCCCTGTCATCAGCATGCTAAGCCCGCCCAACGACTCTCTACAAAGATAGAGAGTTGTGATTGGTCTTACCAAGCCTACTGAGGTCCCAATGGTGCATGACAGGATGTACCCACTGAGCAAAACTAATGGCTACCGCAAGGGTGCGTCTAAATTTCTAGGCTAATAAAAAATGGCACTGACAGACAGGCACCTTCCCAGCTCGTTAACCTCAGGGTCTGTAGTGGCCATGGAGCCCTCCTCTTCCTCCTCTGTGATGACGCTTTGATAATAATTGTAATTTGGAATGAAAATCACTTAAGGTTCAAATTATTATTTGTTAAAGGGGAAAGGTCGTCATATTCTATAATTAAAATATTGGTACACAGAATTTGATCTCTTTATGACCTTGCAATCTATACCATCTGCAATGTTTTGCCTGTAAAACGCTGATATCCATCATTTGCCTTCTCAACCAGAATAATCATTGTGGTACTATGTAAAATGGTATTTTGTTCTGTGTTGATATATATATATGTTCATTGAGTTGAGTCTTAGCCAGACCAGGGTCAATCAAGTAGACCAACAGCAAGGATTGCCAAAAAGTATATTACAAGTTGAATTGACTGATACAAAGCATTGTCTGAGGGAGACACAAAAAAAGCAGGTACAAGCGGGTAAATTAAACTACAGAATCTTGGTGACTTGGCTTGCACATAGATTATAGGAATTTAGGAACTGAGTTAAATCTTAATCTTGCAAATAGTGCAGGTTTAGTAAAAGCCTGCTTACAATCATGATGTTGAACGTCGCTTCGGCCGATGACGTTCGATGATGAAGATGAAAATGGTTTAATGTTTTTGTATAAATGATTTTGAACAGTTTGACGTGTGTATACAGAACTGGAAGCTGTGTGAAACATGTTTTTTAATCTTTTTTTTCTGATGGTTGATGCATACAAAATATAGCATTGCTGCCAGCCAGCGGACCAATGTTGTCACATACTGTGACAGTGGTTCAACGTCGGAATTGAACCTTGCCAACCAATACCAATGTTCGACCAATGTGTGCTTGCTAATGAGTATTGTACAGATCTTCTGTAATATTGTATGATGTGTGAAAATTTAAAATCTCCTGGGGACAAAAAAGAATCAATCTATCCCCATACATCCCCAAAGAAACATTAGTATGGTATATATATGGTATATATATATATATACACACATAATAACCAGGAAAGGCCAGGCCGTCTTCACTGCCTCCCCGGTTCTGAGCACTCCGCAGACAGACATGACAATGTTGAGAGCAATGCAGCTACGTAAAAATAAATACAGACATGACCTGTCGATTATCAAAATTGAATTGTTAGTGATGGTCAGGATATCTTAAATTAAGACAGGATAGGAACTCTGAGATAAGATAGGACAGAACCATGAGTTTAGGAACTGCTTCTGTAATAGCGAAATAGGGTTTTTCTCATCTCTGAAACTTATCTGAGAATAGGAAGAACAGTTAGGAGATTTTTGTGACCCCAGGTCCCTTAAATAACTTCCCTGATCCTCCAATTTATAACAGAAAAGTTACATTGCAATAGGCATGGATATTAAACCAATCAAATGGTACAGAGCACTAATGTAGCCCTACCCCTTATCTTGTGGTGTGATATGTAATGTTTTACTAGACAGGTTTCACCATGAAAAACCATGTGTGAATAAAAGTGAAAGACAAAGAAGAGTATATTGTTGATGTATTTCCCTCAGTATGGGGCACTGTGAACCACTGCCTCAAAGTAGCAACAACTAGGGCAATAGTTAATCCTTAGTCATTGTTCAGAGTTCTCCTATAGAGAGTGAGTGGTACAAAGACAGAATCAGGATTAAAAATTATTAAATTATTATTCTATTATTAATTATTAAATTGTAGACTAATGTAGCCTTGATGGAGAAGCTTAGGCAAGAGATTGACAGGAGACACAATTCACAAACTGTGTTTAAATAATAAGATCAAGGTCAAAGTTACTTTATTGGTCTCCCTAGGGAGACATTTGATTTAGAGTTAAAATTGCTGCACAGGGACAAGATAACTGTGGACAAGCCAAAGTGACAAGATAAAACGCATTTTTTTTTAGGATTTTACCAACCATAAATTCAAGATACTCCCTGACTAGATCTCATAACATAAATCCACATGTGAAACAGAGACTAATGTCCCTCACACAAAACAGTGCTCAAATAAGCACAATTGTTACAAATCTATTTTTTTCATTGTATGAATCCATTATTCCCTGGCTAACTTGTCTTAACAGTTGGTTTGGTGAAATGAAATCAGAAAACATTATGGATTAAATTTTTGGGGAAACGAAATGAAAAACAGTGAAAATGTTGAGCCATGTGAGAGGCATATACACAAGTAGCAGTCTTCCCAAGTTTTCCAGACTATAAGGCTCTGCCTCTGACATCAGCAGGGTGTGGGCTGTTTATGTCAAGAGTCACTTTAACTGCCCATGGACATTTCACCTGCTAATAATAACCAATTGAACTTTTGGTATTTTATTAGTATTAGACCAACTTGTTGTTGCTATTTTCAAAATTAAAATAAACATTGATCCCCAAAACACCAAAAAGCATGCACCCTTTCAAATCTATTTATTATTAAGTGTATTTGCCACCCATGAATGTCATCAGTTCACAGAATCTTGATCAAACTTAATCAAAAATTGAATAATTACCAGTTTTGAGAGACTTCACACAGTGGTCTGATCATTTCGACCTTAACTGCAGGGCCTATGTTAAAAATGAGATAACATGGTATAAATCTACACAGACGCAGCCTACTCTACCATGAGTGATGTTGGTGTCCATGCTTTTTATTATTGTTGTGTGTTTAGAGTTTATTTTGATATTTTGATGTGATGTTTGTGTCTCAGATGATGAGGGTTTGGTGGCTCTCCTGCTCTGTGGGTCTGGCTGGTCAGGAGAGGGAAGGCACCTGGGGCGACCAATCAGATTTCAGGGTAGTCCAGCACTACCCCGGCCCCTCCTCTGTCTCTGTCCCTGCCACTTTTTATTCGTCATTTTCACTTACTGTCACTAGTTTGTAGGTGTGTTTGGCTTAATGCAAACTACTGACACTGAAAGGTGTTGGGAAAGAGAATGAAAAGGGTGCTAAAAGACCAACCAACTACTAGGCTACTGTTTGTCTATGTTTAATACAAAGAGATAAGAAACACTCTGCTGAAAATGAAGTAATTATTTTTGTCATTAAGTTAGCTGGTCATTCTTTCTGGTGCTACCACAGCAACAGATACCCTGTCCACCTTCTAGCTTGAATGGTTATCCTGTTTTTGTAAGTCGCTTTGGATAAAACATAAAACAATGGGAAATAGCATACCATTTTTTTTCTATGCAGAGAAGATTTGTGTCCATTTTACTACTGTGGTATTTTTTTACAAAGCAGAGGCCTTATTAGTAAATAACTTAGTAAAATGAGAACAAGCACACATTCCCTTGTTACGCTCAATGGTAGACTACTACCCTGTTTCATGCAGTAAGCAGTATTAGTAATAAGCTTCCAAAATAGCATACTGCTGTACTTACTAGCTCTTTTAATCGTGAACATTATGTAATTAATCGCGATTAACCACAAAATCTCAGGTAAAAAGGCTAGGCTACCTACAGATTGAACAGTGTTTTTTTTTTTTTTTCTTTTTTAAATATGAAAGGTCTATACGAGTTTGAGTTATATGGTAAAATGGTGAAAATGCAATAAAATCTTCGGTGTCTGCAATAGCCAATGGAAAGAAATAAACAGAGAAATTACGGCAGTTCAAAAAGCTGATCAAGTTTACGCAAGTAAGACCACGTTTGAGCCATTGACAGATTACTGTTTTATGCACTGCATTATCGCCAAATTCATGCTCTCCTGTATTTGATTAGTACCCACCCCACAAAGTCCTATGCAAGATCACAGCCGTGAGATAAAGATAACATCTGGTTATATTGGACAGTGTAAAACCCTACACATTACAAGCTTACCATTGCAAAGTGTCTGTTTAGTCTCCAAGCAATTGGTAGATGTGCTTATTATAGTCTTATGTCTTCCTTCATTTCCTCTGTAATTTAATATTTCAACACTTCCAGTTTCTCGTCCCTTGCAATTCTGACATTAGTGAAGAAATGTAAATAGCCTATTCATTTGACATGCCTTGCAACACTGGCATGCCACAGCGGCGTATCGGCTCATTATCATAGGCAGAAAAACAAGGCACTTTACTCTAGGGCTTTTTGAATAGGTTGCATATAACTTAGTTGTTAAGGTGTCTTTGGACCCAGCCCAACTAAAGTCACATACCATCTTTGGGACCTTCTTTGGAAATATCATATTAGATGTATGGCAGGGCACCATTAAGGAAATGTGCACATTCACAAGTCATGTAGCCCATTGGCCATCAAGATTCAAGATTCTCAATAGTCTTTATTGCATCTCACTATACTAGTATAATGAGATGTAATAAATAGTGCTATAAGGGGCTAAATTTGTAGTAGTGTAGTGAAAGTATGGATTTATTTTATGGATTTGTCAAAAAATAGGTTTACATGTATATTAACATCTCCCAGAATCCTTTTGAAATTAATGCAACCATACTTTTCTTGTTAGGAAAGATTTTCAATGTTATTTTTATTAATTTTCATTATAAGGAAATACATTCTTCATTAACACAGTGTGAAAGATATATTTTTAACGGTGTAATGAATGTTTAATTGATTTCAAATCATTGATTTATTTTATTTAGTTCTCAAATCCGTTATTGCTGAATACATGATTTGTTACAATGATTATCATTGACAGATCTTGAGGAGGTGTCAAGAACTGAGGAAGAAAACTAAGGGGGTAAGAATCTGTTAGTGAATAGGCTAACTCCAGGCCTGAGAATTATTCTGGAGACAGTTGCCATTTTAATTTACAAGAGGCATAACCAGTAACCACTTATTAAAGTCAAACCAAATGCTGCATCAAAAAGCTAAAAGGTTAATCCAGGCACTCCAAACAGTAATAAGAAAGCAATAAGAAGGCCTTATTATAAACTGGCTACTTCATGTTAAAAAAGCTATGTTTTGACCCAACAAGGGTATGGGGTTCGGGGTCCGATTTATATGCTTGGTGGGCTGTTCTGAACAGTGTGGGCTGCACTGGGCAATATAGACGTACAACACTTCATTGTGTAAACGTGAATAAATGGCAAGTTAAGCTGTGAGATATTGTGGGTTTTATGACTTGAGAAGCCTGTGAAGGACAGGCTAGTTCACAGCTGCAGACTGTTTATGTACAAAATGATGAAAAGGGGTTAGGCTATTATATCATCTGGATAGTTTGTGACCCCAAACAGCTTCCACATGCTTGCAATAATCACTCAATGATGACTTCTCAGATACTGAATATGCACAAAATTCTTTGATCGAGAACACCAATCTGTTTAATACAGGCATGTGCTATGCTAGAAATTCAGAATTGGCTATGACAGTTGGATTGAGGAGTTTAGGAGTTTACCCTCATGCAACCTGAATGCAGTCAATATTGTGGCTGGGAATATTGGAGTAGGCTATGCTGTGCATATAGGCCTAACATGGTCACTGAAGGAATGCTGCAAGATAGCCTACCATTGTCATCATGAACTAAGCAATAGGTGGATTCTTATCCAAGCACAATACTGACAATAACTGACAGCTCATTATCATTCAGAATAGTGACACTGAATAATATTAGTTTATAATCGATTTGTTCATCATTGAATAATAGTCATGGATATTTGGTTGACCGGGAAACGTTAACTTGGTGATTGAAAAGTTATTGATTTTATACTGACCAGGAAAAAATGCAAACTGATGGTGAATCAACATTGAAATCCAATGTTGATCAATGATTTAACAATGACAATGCAATGTTGATTCTACATACTGTAGTTTCAATGCCCCTCTGCTATGGTCCAAAACGCAGAATTCCTGCTGAGGTTTTGCTTACTGGTGGCTCACATTAGGCTACTTAGGAGGGATAGCCTACTCTTATGGCCTATTAATTAATATTGTTGGAATGCAAGCCTGAAATTTTTAAATAAACTGCTATAGGTATACTTTGGATTTTTGTGGTGTGAGTAGCCTGATCCTGTGTTGCATTTAAGTGTTCAGTCTGAAGAGGTCATAAAGCCAAGCCATAGTTCTACAAATATTTGTCATTGTTCTAAAGCATAACGTGATGAAATATGTTCACAGAGTTTAGTCCTTAACATGGCAACCTGTGAGACCTGTGTCTTTGTGATGTGAAATGCTTAAGGGTGGGATCTTACATATAGCTCCTTTTCAAAAAAAATGCTTGTTAATGAATAGGCTACTAATAAGCTGTGTTGTTAACATTTAGCCTTCTAATAACAATGTATTATGGTTTTTGTAATCTTATGGTGCTTTGTATAAAAACATCTGCTAAATTACAAGCATAAACATATGAATTAATTATTCTAAAACGGATAGTTCCAGTCCTTGATTATGATTGGTTGAATCGCTTACATGCTGTAAAATCCCACAATATACGTAGAATGGAATGCGTCTGGAGCCGTGGTGTGATAAAGCCTATACCATGGCTCTGCTTGTGAGTTACTTAACAACCGTTTGTGGTCAAAATGTTGAAGCAGGCAACTTGGTGGATCACTGCAGTCTTTAATCACAACCCCGGAGACCAGTTACCCACACAGAACTTAAACAAGGTGTGCCGAGTAACTCTTCTTGGAGACCAGGTATCCCTTTTATACCCCCCAGAATTCACATCACATGTTGTAACACAAATTGCAGACCCCCCTGCCCTTCCATAGGAATCTGACTTCTTGTCCTTCTGTTGTTCTAACTTGTCTAGGTTCTATCGTCCACTTCTAAATTCCCAGTGGAGCCAGATATTTATCTAGTTTTCAGCAGCACATTCTGTTACCCACATTCCTAACCATATTTTGCTTGGTTGGTTGTCTTCCACCTTTAGAATAAGGTTTTACGCATGGTATATACATTTGTATCACATTACTAATCTCTATTGTTGATATTAATTTCTAGGATATTACAAGTTTTCCTACACATTCCTTCCTGGCGGAGGAATTCGCCCATTCATTTCTGGATTCAACGTTCGATTCGTCGTGCTAGGCATCTTCCAGCCACACATTCTACACTATTAAACAATGACAAAAAAAACAAAAGTTTCTGTTGTGTACCTCTGTGCATCAACTCAAAGCAAACTCAACCATACCTACATTTCCATGACTTCCCAACAAATTAAGACGGCAGTGGGTAAGGGCGACCAGACGTGATGGAGTTCATTTTGTCAGTTGCAAGGGGGGTAATGTTACACTGGTCTGTATTTCTCAGAAGCTGATAATACTGACGGGAGTGTGCATCTGAAAAGCGAAGCTGTTCCCAGTCATTTTGACTGGAACAATTACACCACAGCACCAAAGAAAATATCAGTGCATGAACGAGTGACAGCTCAAAAAATAAAAACACAAGGAAAGGAGCAAACACAAACATACCAGCAAAGTAAGTTACCAGAAAGCATGACCACGACACACGCCCCCTTGCCGGTAAGCAGATGTGTGGTAAGCTAACTAGCTGTTATATTTGTTCTGCCCTGTTCGGTAGCTGTTGTATTAGTTCTGCTTTAGTTGTAGGGTAGCCAACTTTCTCAACCTCAACATGTTCCTGGTGGAGGTGTCGATTTCTCATCAACTGAGAGTGGAAGTCAAAATAGTTTTTGTTGTAGCCTACATATTTCTACCACATTTCTACCAAACATAGTGGAAATATGCTGTTTTACATATAGGCCTAAAATAAAGGAAATGCTTTTCTGCATTTGCGCTGCAAGAAGCTTTCATTTTAATGATGACATGATTTGATGATGACAGAGACAGAGGTCTTCTGCTAAGGTATGCCTGCAAAAATTCTACACTGGACTGATGTTCACATACATTTTCTCTCTCCCTGGTTCCCACGTGAACTTGCCGCAAAAAGTGTTCATTTTTCAAGTGCTTTACAAAATATAGGTTGCATTAAATAGTACTTTCTGTACGGCAAGTTCATGCGTTTTCTATTAGTGGGGTGACATACAGTAAGTAGGCTATTGTGCAGCAGCAGCAACTGAAGCAGGGCTGATCGCCTTCACCCACTGCCGTCTTTGGTCTTCATTTGTTGAGAAGGCATTGCAATGTAGGTACGGTTGCTTTTGCTTTGAAATGCTGCACAGGGCTGCTACAATAGAAACTTTTGTTTTTTGACTGCAACATTGTTTAATACCGTAGAATGCGCGACCTGAAGGCAGCGAAGGCCAAATCGAATGTCGAACCCCATGAATAATTCACTGCACGTCTCGTCTTTGTTTAATGAAACCACGTCAGGTTAATGTGGTAACCATTTTAGAAAACTAGTTGTTTAGTTTAAGATGCTGTCCATAAGTGTTAGCCAAGTAGCTATAGTGTGTCACTGTCAGGAGTTTTAGGGAAGGTAGTGCCGCATTTGAGTGGGGAAACCGGTGTCAATATCTCCAAAGCCACTAACTTGATCATGTTGCTGTGGAGATATCATTTATTGCAGATATTTGAAAAAAAAAATACAAACAGTAAAAAGATGAAAAACACATAGCACACCCATAATTTTTGAGACCTACGAGGTAAAGTTTGAATGAAGCTTTTAGGTGAAACTTGTTGAATTGAATGTATTAATTGCAGAAATTGGTTAAAAGAACAATAACTAGATTTGCAATTCCCATGAATTACACAGTGCATGCAAATATTTTAAAAAGTTTTTTTCAATGTGCAATTTTTGTACACAAATATCTGCCCATAGGAAAAATCTTGAGGTTGCTAAGCCATTGCTAGGGCAGTCATGGTGGTTACTATTCTAGTTACTAGTGGAATCATATTAGCTGCCATGTTGGTTGCGAGATCATTATCATATCATAACTGTTGCAGTGGCACAAAATTGCATTTGGGCAATTCCGAAAATTGAAGAATTTCAGTCAACATAGACATGAGCAGAGAGCAGTGACAAGTTCAAGCACATGCTGTTAATGTGCATTGTTTCCTGACTGTGCGGTGGTCTCCGATGCGCTACAGTCTATACCTTCTCACATGGGTGGACCAAATGATATCATCCCTGTAACCGTCTTGGGTGAACATGATCGCCTATCCCATACACAACGTCACTCCTCTATCCTGACTTTAGAGCAGTCACAGTCTCTGGATACTGAAGGTTGAAGGTTGCCTACAGCTCTTCAAGAGCTCTGTCTGGGGCTGAACAGGGTTCCCACACATCCTGGAAAACCAGGAAAACCTGAAATCTTACAGGTGGCTTTCCCAGTCATGGAAAACACCTGGAAATTCATTCAAATTTTAAAATGTCCTGGAAAATAACTACATTGAAAATTATAATTTAGTCCCCCTCATTAAGATAGTATACTGTATAAGCTTTGGTTCCTATATTGTAGTGTATCCTGAACCCCTGTGGGGACAATTGAGTACTGAATCTCAAAAAGAAATCATTTAAAAAATTTCCCCTACTTTTTGATTTTCAAGAATGTGGGTGCAATGGAGTACTGCAATGTTATACTGATTGAAGCCTGTGGGCTAGATAGGCTTATAGACTCCCCCCACCACCCATACAAACACCTCCCAACAAAACTATAAGTTTTCTGAAAGCCTATAACCTCTAGATGTGAGTTAACATGCGTTGAGAAATTACCCAATTTCCTCCACACCATGGATTTCTCATATTTGTGTCATATATTTCAATGAAATTCAATGTAATCAAAACACACTGCATCCCAAAATGTTCAATGTTAAAATTCAAATTCACATTCAGCACATCAGAGATTTTTTAAGAGTTTGTTGGGAGGTGGATGTGGGGTGTGTGTGTGGGTGGGGTGGGGGGGGGGGGTGGAATATAGCTTGATAGCTTGACCAGCAATAAATGGTCTACCTGGTGTAAGGTGGTTTAAGATGGTTCGATCTGGTGTGACCTGCTAGTTTTCATCATCTTGTGATTTTGCATGATTTTTGATGGTTTGGCTGGTGTTAGGATAGGCAAAGGCTAGATGGCATTAGCTAGATACTACACAAATCATGGATACACTTCATACACCAGGGGGAGTGTTGGTTTACTTTGACTGCCCATAAAAGGGTACGAGCCCACAGGAAAGGGTTTGCAGGTGTTTCATGACCGTCACCGGAAGGCCTGGGGTTGGACAGAGAGGGTGGCAGGCTCTTATCTCCCTCGCGGACGTGGCCTGTTTTGGATACTGTTATACTGTGTAGTGGACTAAATGCCGACGCCATCCTAACTTATTCCCCTCCTTCGTGAACTGAAGACAAACAAGCTTGGGTTAGTCCGGCACGGTGCTGCAGCTTGGGTTCGCCACGCTAGACTCGGGTAAGCTGACACTAACCCCTGGTGCCCCCACCCACACACACATTGGTCTCACACATATTTACACTTCCACGTTATTATACGCAACGTACTTAGGTTAGGAACTCCTTTGTATGCAGGGTGTGAGCAAGCGTAGGCTATATTCCCCTAGACAACGCAGGCCTGGTAAACTTGTGTGCGTCAGAGGAGCCCAATTCTTAACACTGGCTTGACTAATTTATGATCTAGTGGGTTTTGCTGGCCATATACCAGTCATTTTCAGCTTCCACACTATCATAATCAGGCTCCTCCAGCAATGTTCAGTTTGACCAGCTATACATTTGACCATCTTATCAAGCATATCTAGCTATTTGTTTAACCAGCTAAAATGATTAAAATGGTTGACTGGCTACATTGATTAGATTAAGGTGTGTTTTGGCATGGGTTTTTAATGGTTACTTGACCCCTCTGGTCAGGTATTAATTCAGCCTAAACCATTGAAACATTCCTATATTCATCTGAAAGAACTCAGTGACCTGTGTTCTCCAGATCATTTAAGATCATTTCAACATGCTCATTTTACAAAGTAAATCAGGGAGCTAGTCAGTTTTTTTCTTTTTTGGACTTCCTGACCTGGGACCACAGTTCCTTCCAAAAAGAAACTCTAAACGTGGTCTCCAGGAGATCCTCAGGGACATTGCTTGGCCTAGGGCAGGGCAGCACTTCTCCTGCGCATTGGTACTCAGTCAGGAGCAGCAAGGCCTTGTCTGGTGTAGATCCACCAGAGGAGGACGATGCTTTTTCAGAGGATCGATCATCTGCCAGGAGTACCAACGCGTCTAGAGATGCAGAGCATGTCTCCTCTGGAATGCTGAAGAACTTTGGAGTGGGGTCCCGGGCCCGTGTACGGTCCGGGGTAGCCATTCTAGGATACTTCTTCAGCGGAACATTCTTGCACTGGCGGGCGCATAACTGCCCAGCTGAGTAGATGTCGAATGGACAGGCCTCAAATTCGCCTTGAGAAGAGAATTGCCTCGACACTGAGCAGCGCGAATCCAATGCTCCATCTTCCACCACAGTAGGTGCAGGCGATGTAGACGGCGTTGGTATAAGTGTCAACGTTGGTACTGGTTGTTGTTGTAGCCGTTCTGGATGCCGACCAGATCTCTGGGGATTGATGCTTGGAATCATGCCATGCATCCTTGACCTTGTTCTCCGGCATCTGAGGGCTCCTTCTCCCCTTCGAGATGGCAGAGGTTGTGGAGAGGATGTCCACCAAAAAATAAAGCTCCTCCTCAACAAAATCGTTGACATCTCCCTCCGACAGGTCGGTGTAAGAGGAGATGGCAGAGCCAGTAGTAGGACTACTCTCTCCCATATCCGTCTTGACTTTTTCTCAGAAGAGTTATGAAATATTTATATGAAGCGTAAGACACAGGTGATGTTCCTGTAATTGCCTATGTGAAATGCCAAAAATATATTAAAATTCACCAATTTATTGCCTGTCTCGCCATGACGTCAACAATTATAACTACGTCACAATCTCATGTGGCACAGGTCTGCGACTTGAGGCTGCTCACTAAAGATTCTAGAGCGGAGTAATCTGTCTGGCCCTAGACTCTTTGCTGCTCACTATCAGTAGGCTTGATAGGCCTCTAATAGTATAATAATAATAATAATAATAATAAATTTTGTAATAACAATGATAATAATAAAAGTGATAATACAGCTGGAAAGGATGACATTGACATAGACATAATGTTTTTCCATCCGAATAACCCAAATCCAATCAATATGTAGTAAAGATGTTTATTCAAAGCAACTAGTAGATTCTAGATACACATCTTCATCAGTACTACATCAGTATAAAACCCATTGGCTTGGGTATTTCTCAATCAGTCCTGATACAGGACCATCCTCCATGTAAACAATCAAAATGTCAGAAGGAAATACTTTCAGGTCCCATTTACACCTTTGACTAGTAGTGGTGTGGGGCAAGTAACACAGACTACCATTTCAAAATTTTCATTTTGTCAAATATATAATATGTCATAAATAGTCTTCTAGAATTCTGTACATAGGGTGGCCAGGGGGTGGCCAAGGCTATTTCAGGGGGTCTGAGTATGACAAAAAAAATGTGGGACCTATCTTTTAGCACCTCTGAATGACACAGCATAACATGTGGGTGCCAAAACCACAAATATACACGCATGCATGTGCATACACACATGCACGAATGTGGACACACGCGCACACACACACACAATTGCACAAATTGCACTTATTTAGGCTCAAGTAACTTACTGAAGGAAAGCACTCAAAACTCTTCTCAAACTGTACTTTCCTCTTTTTGTTTTTAGCCTACTGTGTAGGAGAAACAAGTCATTTCAAACTTGTTAAATCTTTCCCTTTTCTCTCTTTTCACTGGCTTGATAAAAAAACATGGTCTCTCCTGTGTTATTGCTTACGTAGACCATGAGAACTCCAGTGAAGCATAGCAGGACTGATGTAGGCATGGCTGACAGTTTTTGAGAGAGATGAGGCTGCATTTACTGAGTTGTTTTGTTGTACAGCACAGGCCTGTCTGTTTCATTTTGCAACACAAAGCCTTACCTTATGGACAACAATACATTGGGACCTGTTTTCTCCTACAAGAGTACAATGACAGTATATTGCTATATTTTAATATTAATAAGAGGTTATTATATGTAATTAACAGATAAAATGTTTTGACATATTCCATATGGCGTCATACTAGCTATCAAAGGATCAAAGAGTTTATTTGTCACCATACATTGAAATCCTAATATAAGACCTGTGAAATTGCATTAGCTCAATAAAAGAGAAAAAGAAAGACACAGCAAAAGCAAAAGCAAAAAAAAGGCCATTGGTCCAGGAGGCATGTAGTCTATGGACCCAGAAGTGGTTAGTCGGTTTGCATCCAGCACCTTCCAGAAACCGTGGCTGCTTTGAAGTCGAAGTCGAAAAAAACTTTCTTGAAAATAAAATGAGAACACAGTCAATTTTGTTAGGCTATTAATTTGCTTTTTTGTTATTTTTGCTTTTTTTCTTTGCTTGAATAATAGACACAAAATTAGAAAACAAGCGTGGAAGCTTTTGTATCAGGCAGCCATTGTGTGGCGCAACTTTACATATGATAAATAAAGAATAAGATGTATATTTTCTGAATAAAAATCTATTGAAAATGCATGATTCAGTAGGTTTTTGAGGTGAACATAGCTTCCCTTAAAGAAGAAATCTGGTGTGAATCAATCAATATTACTGTTTGATGTTGCTGAGCGCTGCTGGAAGGTATTGAGACTAGAGAATTTGGTGCAACACAGACAGAATTTGCGAAATGGCAGCTAATGCTAACTGACAGTAACTGGCACAGTAAACCTTGTTTCAGTTTCGTATTCCTGTGCCCTGTTAGCTGCCTTTTTGCAAATTTGGTCTACATTGCACCAAATTCTTTTCTTTGCATACCCACTGACACCTCTTAGCAAAATCAAGCAACAGGAATACTGATTCACACTGGTTTTATCCTTTAACAGTTATGTGTTTGTGAAGAACCAAGTTTAGTGGTGAAGTTTGGTGTCTTCAGGGATGTCCTCATCAAAGGCAAAATCTTGGCCTGTTATATTTCTCAGTACTGAATTGCTGTCTGTATTTCCACAGGAAAAGATGCCCCTCCATTTTAACAATTTTTAACAATTTTTAATTTCGTTCCCTCTTAATATTCATTACAAGTTTATTTAAAGTTAATTGAGATCCGGTTGCAGACCAGTAGTGGTACATCACCTGTGGAAAGCAAATGGTGGTACAATAACTGGATATCTGATATTGACAACAGGGCTCATCATTCAATAGTGTATGTAGTTTTAGGTACATGACTTACTTTCTACTGGGAAGTGTACATATGCTACAAAAAGAACCGTTGAAAGCCAATAACAAAATCTCGGGGAACACACACACCATATATGGTATGTTGAAACTATACTAACACCTGCATTTTCTCAGACAATAAGTCCTGCTTTTAATTACATTCAATCCCATATCCTGTGATTCCTTGAATAATGCTAGTCTTTTCTAGTCTACATGCATTTTCATGTGTGTATGTGTGCATGTTTGTATCTGTGTGTGTGTGTGTGTATGTGTGTGTCTGTCGTTGTGTGGGTGTTTGAAAGCAACGTTAGTCCTCTAAGTGCAGACTTCATGCACACAAGGCTTTAGAACAGCTCTGAGTTTGTTGCTTTGTGTTTTGCCTCATCCAGACAAAAGTACTTGTTGCCAGTAGAGACTCTCCAATAATATGAACACATCACAAAGGTTCTATTAGGCTAATTCTTAAATCAAATTGTTTTTTGAAATGTATGATGAGTCAGCGAGCTAAAATGGGGATATGTAGACATTATGTAGGTAAGGGTGAGTGACTTTGTCTGGCTATTGTACAATGTCCACAGACCACACCTTGCTGGCTAATCAACGTTTATAACTGCAGCATTTTTGCTCTCTCTTTCTCTCTCTGACAAATACATGAACAAAACCACTGAGCATTTTCATATAACTGTAGCCTAATATTAGACAGGTTTAAGAACACATAACAGGTCAAAGAACACATTTAGAGAAATCAAGTTTCAATCCTTTAGTAAGCAACTAGTGTATGGAAACAAAAAATAAATGTATCCTTTATGTGGTTATCAACTGTAGCTCTCTTCCAGATAAAGGCTATAAGTGAAAGTGAAAGAGAACAGAGAGAACGGTCCCAATCTTCTAATGAAAGCGCTTGAAAGATCTGAGCCATATTTTTCTCCTAAGAAAACATCCTTTAAAAAGAACTTTCTGCAGTGCAAAGTTATCCCATCCATTAGGCATCTGACCTAGGAATGGCCCCATATTTAGGTAAGGAAATAGTTTTTCCTTGACCTTACTTACTAAGACGCTGTAGAAAATGTAAAAAAAACATGCTTAAAATGGATGACCATCTTTGGAAAAGCTCCGGTGATGTCTTCTCCGAAATCTGTAAGGATGCGCTTACTTTTTGTATGGCATCCCCTGTTTGCATCTGACCAATTGAATGTCAACCTTCTCAGCTAACCAGAATATAACAAATGAAATGGTCAATACTTTTCTCAACCAAATACCTGTGTTCATGAATAATTCATAAAATGATGTCACAACCAGCAAAAGTCCTTACAACATTCTGCCACATGATGGAGCTGTTCAACCACAATTAAAATTTGATTCTCTGAATGGCCTTGGAGATCATGTGTTCTGTCTTCCAGAGTTTCCTAATTAGCCTAGACACTCCATTCCTTTTACCTAATATCAGAGCATCCATATATCTAAGACAGTTAGATGTACAGAAAACATTATATATAATGTACTGGACATGTTGTGGCATGGAACCCAGTGATGCCAAATTAAATTAAAAGCAGTAATTCATGTGTCCAGTCTTTCAGAATATGGAACATAGGGACACATTAGAAATATGTACTGACATGAAACTTAGGGGTACCAAGAACTCCATTATGTTAAACTTTTACATGTTTAAACTGGGTTAAAAAATCCACCAGAATCAAGCTGAACATTTTCTTTGTGTGACTATGAGGGCTTGGCCTTGTCTCCTGCAGGTGGCTTGCCTTACTTATCTCTTGCTACAATAGTGGACTATACTTTTCTTGCTCTTCCAGACTAACAAGGCCATTTATATAATAGTTGTCTGTAGTACTTAGCTGAGAACTTGTTTGCATTCTCAGGATTTCTAAGGGGCCCCTCTTTTCTATTTGACCTTTGAAAAACAAGCCTGTGTGCTGCTGTTTTCTAGTTTTGTGAAAGACAGGCTTTCTCATACATCTGTGCACATAGTTTCAAATTTCAAAGGACAGTATTTTAGAAATTCTCACAACACTTTCACTGTCCTTCTGCTATTTTAACTTGACCTTGGAAAACATGGGATCAAGGAAAGATAAAAATATTAATTCGTTAGGACAGGAAAAAACAAGAGTGAATTTAAGAGATTCCGAATCTACTTACACTTATGGGAAGGTGGGTATTATTGATCTGTGCCAAGTTAATTGGTTGTTATTACATAGTGCAAGGAATTATGGGGCTTTTCCATGCCTCCTTTTGTTATGCCGGAATCAGCAGTGTACACTATTCAATTCACTTTATTCAATTCAGTTTTATTTATACAGCTCCATAGTTTGTCACAGCATGACCACCCCTCTAATATCCCTGGCCACCTTTTAGCCTCTTTGTGTTAAAAAGTCTGGCAGTCTACAGTCTACAGTTAAACTTTATGCAAATGAAGCTACTTGCCATAAATGACTGGGAGTATGTAAGGAAAGTCCCAATAGCATTTAGTAACTCCAGTCTTTTAAACCTGTGATTTAATGACAAATAACAAGGGAGTCACCTCTGACTTGGTGATTTGATTTTGATCAATTGATTTTGACTTGGTGATCCAAGATGCCACTTTTTTCTAAACGTTTCCAGTGGTACTTTTTGGGTAGCTATGTAATTGTCAACACATTTTAAGCACTTCCTTGCACCATTTTTAGCTTTCATAAGCTTATGGCCATTCTAGCTGGTTATATACCAGCCATTTCCAGCTTGCATACCAATATAACAAGCTTGCTTCAGCAGCCTCCCTTGGGTTGGGTTACTAGTTTGACTGATCTTCCAACAACACGCCAGCCCACACACAGATATGCATTTTCTGTAAAATGCCAGTGATGCAGAGCAAAAAGCACTACGCTTGGGCATCTCTGCATGAACAAGTGTCTTGGCTTTGAAAGCATTTCCAGAATATTTTACTTTTTTGATACCAATAGATCTATGTTATAATTAATTTCAACACTAAATACTTTAAACTGAATTAGAGCTCAATGGCTCATTTTGCACAAAGACAACAGTACCTAGTTGTCCATATTATTATTATTATTATTGACAATGATTGTAATTGTGAAAACACATTACATTCTTTGATGTTACACCGTAAGTTCATAGGGAGGGATATCTCATTGACCTATGTTGGCGACATTCTAACTGTTGTCAGCAAAATTAATGGGATACTCTTTTTAAAAATGACCTTTTGGTTCACACCTCAAAGTTTTTTTTTTTTTTTTCTTTAATTGGTCTATGGGATTTGTAAGAGGATGACTCACCAGCTTGGAATGCTGCCTGATGGAATGCTGGTTTTTACTTTTACTATTTGCTATTTACATGGAATGCTGGTATTTACTTTTATTTTTACATATTGGAGGGCAATGCTGTGTAATTGGTAAAATTAACTTTTGGAGTGACCAATGACAAACTTAGAGGAGTCTAAATGTACAGTTTATGCATCTCCAGTCTGAGTCAGTCGTGCATTGCGTTTACTTTGTTAAAGTGGCAAAAGGTAATTTTAACTTCTTTTAACATCAACAAATGCGAGGAGTTTACTCTCTGTGAATTTGAATTTAGGTTTATGAACTTATTCACTCAGTTCAGTTTTAGATGACAACTAAATGGAATATTTCATTTCATTCGTTGCCCTACCATAAGCCTTTTGATCCTCAACAGCAGGCCTGCTAAACATCCCAACAATAAAAACATGGGCTATACTGCAAAACTGCTGTCTAACCTATTGCCCAATCTAATGTTACTTATTGTATTTTAAGATAAAAACATCTAGTTGGTATGGCTTTTAGAACAATAAACAGTAGACAGTTTCATCACCTTGTATCTACGTTTTGACCCCAAAATGAGTTGAATTTAATAGCTTTCTATTCAGTTGATGGTAGTTTCATTTTCCTTAGGTTCAGAGTCAGACCTACTCCATGAGAACCCCTCCTAGCCTATGGACTAGTCCAACCCATAATGGACATGCTGATGACATGGTGTGGTGCTCCATACTGGCAAGTACTATAAAGGTCTACAATGTTTTTAGACAACAAGATTGAGCCAAATTCTGACATTGTAAGTTGTGTGGTGCTAGAACCACTGCATGATACAGTGCTGTAAGGGAAAATTGGTTACACTTTAGATTGCAATCTGGAATGTATGGAGTAAGGACTAAGGTAAGGTTATTACAATGATTTTAAGAGTGTATTGCTTTAGGGTATTATCTTGTTCACAACAATTCTCAATCATGTTTTAGTTTATTTGTCCTGTGAAGTAAACTGGTTTATTTTCTGGATTCACCCAAACTATACAATAATGTATGCAGCTATATATCCTGTGATGTATGGAGCAGGAAATAAAATATAAAATATATTTCACTATGCCAGGGGTTGGCAACCCCTGGCACGTGTCACAATTGGCAGGCAGAGGGTGCGCAGCCCTTATTTTTATACATTAAAAAAATTCAACCCTCTCATCTCCCGTTGCAGTTGCGCCAAAGATCATTCAGTTTGTGCAGCAGTTTTGGCAAAAACAACCCCAGCGGTTTAGACATTTGGGAATAGTTCTTTTGAATACTATGGGTAGAGGTGCTGTTTGCTTGTTGTGTTTTTTGAGTTTTGTTGTATTTGTCCAGCGTCCACCGTACAGAGCACAAAATGACAAATCAATCAAACGAGTGTTCAGAATTCAAGGCTTTGAACCGATTCATGGAACAAAACTGGTTAGTTATTTGTTATTTAAGTTGAAAAAGACTAGTTATGTTTACTTATGTGTTTTCATCAATTTTTCAAGTAAGCTTTACTTTTTCTTTTTTTATCTGAAATGAGTGAATGCTCTTCCTTTGAGTCAGCCTGTAGCACGCATTTTTATGTATGAAATTTGGAATTATTCATTTGGAATGATGAAGTTACTTATTTTTTCAAAATTATTTTCAAAAAATGACATCAACATGTTCCTAATGTGCTGGTTTGCATCCAGCCAGAACAGATTTTAATGTTGGAAATGTGGTGCCATAATTAACCATAGTAAAAAAAAGAATGGTGTGTGGATTGGCTCGCAAAGGAAAAAGACAATTTCTTATTGGCACAACATGTCAAAAAGGTTGCAAACCCTCCTCTATGCTAATACATTATATTAAAGTATTATTTTGCATCTTGCAGTACCCTGTTAGCCCGAATAGAAGGCGATATTTTTGTCCTGTAAATACTTCTTCAAAAGGGGGGGGGGTTGTCTGATAGTCACTCAGTCAAGAAAAAAAATTGTAGAATTCATGGAGGTAGTAGCCTACAAAAAGAACTTGCTTTACCGCTACATATCCTCCTTTATCTATTTATTGAAGTGGGTAAACTGTGGAATTGGGTGATAGCCCTGTGATTAGGCTGATAGCCTAATTTAAATGGTTAAACTCAAGTCAGCAGTACAAAATATGATCATTAGCAGCTGATTTTTTTTTTTTTTTTGCTGGTACTGCTGATGCCTTTGTGAGCCATTAGCCTACTGGATTCTATAGTGACATGAATCCTGAGCTGTGTGGATTTTGTCATATTAAACTGTGAGCCAAGCCATATTGTTTTTGTACATTTTTCATTTGATTTCAGGTGGAACTTCAATTGTTTCAATTGTTGTTATTTGCATTATTTTCTAATCAAAAGAACAAAGATTTTATTGATATTACACAATACACTATAAAGAACCATTTTTTGCTTTTAATTGAATATTTTGAGTGTTTTTTGGAATGGAGCTCTTCGGTTAATTCTGGTATGAGTATGCTCTTTTTGTTGCATCTACAAACATACATCCATACATACATTATTAATATTTCTCAGGTATTAGCCCATTATTCACTGTCACTGCCCTAACATGTCAGTCAAAAGAGTCTTGCCTGTAGGTGTTTCTATGCATTAACATTGCTTGAACCCTGTGAACTCACATCTGCATGTAGGTAGAAACACACATGCATGTACACACATACACACAGAGACAACCACTTCTTCATGTACGAAAAAAGGCACATGTATAGCATACACATATAGACACAAAGACATAAAAAATTTATCATACACCTCAATTTTTATAGGGACGTGCAGTGTGCAAGCTGCTTCAACCTTATGAACTCACATCTCCATGCAGATGAAAATGTGCATGCAGATACACACGGACATGTATACGAATATCCATTGTTGCTATAGTACTGCGTTGCTCAGAACCCTGCAAAGATGGTGTTATTATTTATTTTGTATTATTTTATTTTTTTTTCACAAATAGCAACTGCAATCATTGTTTATGATAACTTCTGAATACAGGGTTCCAACTCAGTCTGAAAATGTATGGAATTTCATTTTAGTATTTTCCAGGTCTGGACAAGTGTGAAAAAATAAAAAACAAAGACAAATATTTGTTTTTCCAGACAGTTTACAGTTCTTTCTTTTCTAAAGTGAAATTGCCAAAACATTAATATTGTTCGGGTTAAGATGGCCAAACTTTTCTGTTTGCAAGCCACATACTGAAAAACGCAAACTTCCAAGGACCAAAATTTAAAGCACAAGTAATAGAGCGAGAGCATTTTAGATCAGACAACCCCCATGAAGTCTAAAACATTCTATGTGATACTATAGTGATTCATGATACCCTACTATTGACAGACATGTCACTCTGACATTGACTAACCTTTTGAACAAATGGTCTTTTTGATAGAAAATAGGCTTGCATTCGCAGATTTGTCCCCAAATAGGAAAATAATGCAGGGGACAGGGGCAAAGACCTCCATGATGCTTTAGTTTAGTGGAGTTGCCTCTGCCAAGTCCCTTTATTTACCTGGTTAGTTCCATTTGAAGAGATACTCAGCATACACTGAAGAGTAAACAAATGTCAGTAAATATCTCAGGTTTATTTTGAACTGTTAAAGACAGGATTTGATGAAATAAAAGAAAAGACAGATAAAACACTGACCATTAAAGACCAGTCCAGAAACTTCTACAATGTATTTACTGGATGGTTCAACTTGACAAGTAGGCTTGTCTCCCCATATACACATGCGCACACACACTTGAGCAACTAATTGTTACTTATCTCCTTTGCTTCCCTGTAGTGGGGTTTGCATGTTCCATAGTCTATAATAGCTCATAGCCACTCTGAGTAAGCAGTTGATCTAGTATCCAAGTCTCTAAACCTAACAAACCCAAAACACTGGCCGAATCTCAATATCATCCCTAGTCCGAGACCTTGACTGCTCAATGAATTAACTGTCATGAATCAGTAGGTCAATTCCCACTTAGGGCTACATTTAGCCTGCTTAAGGCACTGGCACCCAAATTTTTGATAATTTGTGATATATTTATAATTTATATATTTATGTCTTTGCAAGTTTTTTTCAATAATAATAATAATAATAATAATAATAAAAAGAAGAAGAAGAAGAAGAAGATTTTTTTTTTTTTACCAGAGTTTTAATCCTAATATAAAATTACTGGGTTAGACGGTAGATTTTGCAGTATAGAGGGAACACAGATTCAGATGATGTATTTTCTTTTTAAAATTTTCAGACATTCTTGTGACTGAGCGTTGTAATTAGGTCTAATGTGTACATGTGTCGTTAAAGAGGAGTTAATATGGTGACACTTATAGGAGCATGCTGGGCTGATAAAAGAATAAAGCACCTCATCTCTCCACTAAAACATGGAAAAGAATAACAGTATCAGTACAAAAATTGGCTGGAATTACCTTCTTCTGACATCTTTTCAATCTGGAGCATGTTCTCCTCAAAACAATTGTGCAATTTTAAATTATGGACTGTCTCTATCTCTTTGTTAGCACTGTCTCTAATCAACAACATGTTTTGGGAGACAGCGACAAAACACTTCTCAACAGCACTAAACGTCTCAGGTGTCTCTTCTTCCTACTCCTTTTCCCCTTCTTTCACCTTCAAATCCTCCTCTACTTCCAAGTCATGTTCTTATCCTCTTAGTGGAATTGGCTATGGCGGTCTGGTTGTGATGGCCTGTGCCATTTGTGTATATGTGGTGTCCATTCTCTTCACTTGGTACCTGACAGGATTCACAGAATGATAGAGATGAATTCAAGCATAAAAACAAACACAATGCTTGAAAGTTCTGTTTCATGCCCAAACTACTTCTGCTACATTTCACATCATAGGCAACATTAAAACAGAAACTCTGTGGAAACTGCTATGATGCTAATAATAGAATTGTCTTGAAAAGGTCTATAGAATTATCTTGTTTTTGACGATGATTAAATGGCTATAGTGTATGTGCGCTAGCAAAACACAGATTAAGTTAAATTTGCTAAAATGATTACAACTTGCACACGGTGGCAATTGCTCTTTTGCTAGCTTGGCCACTGGAGTTTGACACTGTTGTGAACAATCACATTTAAAACCATGTTGAACTTTAATAAATGGCTAGACACAGAGCTACTTCCCCATTTTGTTCCTTGAGTAGGGCTGATTGGTAGATGTATGTGAAGTATGTGAGTGGTCAGCATCAGAGTGGCCTCGGAGGCCTCACACTCCCCCAGTGTTGTTATCCCACTCACCTTCCTCTTGCTGCTCCCGTTCTCAGACACAGCTGTGCCGGAGAGACTCATTCCCAGAGCGTTCTCAAGATCTGCAGAGCAAACACACATCCAAAACAAAATAAGCCCCCAAACCTCACATTATCCCACTATGTTTCCATTCACCATGAAAACTTTCCCACTCTTTCAGTGAGTGATTATTATAGGAGGAGTGATACAGTCCTCCCTGCCTGGATGTGTTACAGGAGGTCGTTTAGGAATTGCAGATGATACTCCAGGACATGACAAGACAGTTTGAAACACAGGAGGTTATCAGTTAGGTAGTTGTTGGAGAGCGCATGGTCATAGTAAATAGCAATAGAAATATGAGTAGATACATAGAAAGTAGATCAGGAGCAGGAGAGAGAAGAGAGTAGTAAGAGGTGCATCGGGTTGTAGAAAGGTTGGGGGCAGGATGTATGTTATAGAAAGGTTCTAGGAGGCTCATGGGAAGGTTGCAAAGATGCTGTGGGAGTGTTGCTCTTGGGTTGTTGTAAGGTTATCAGACCTGTGAGGATCTCGTCGATCTTCTCCACTGCGAGGTCTGCATCCTCCCTTGAGAAGCACATGGGAGGTTTGAACTTGAGAACATTCCGGTGCGGCCCGTCGGCGCTCAGCAGGATCCGCTGCTCCTTCAGCCTGCACAAACACACATCAGGGTGAAAGCTTACATAAAAGCCACAGGGAGGTTGGGCCGATGGCCTCTGCTACACAAGAAGCATCCAATTTCGAATCCAATGTGAGGTCATGCCTCTTTTCCACTTTCTGCAGATTTAGCACCATAACTAGGTGACCACGCCATCAATTTCATGTGCTCTGATTGGTTAAAAATAGCAGGATGTATTTGAAGCTTTATAATTAAAGGTTAGCCAAAAACCGGCAACTTGGCAGAGGAGCAACAGGGTAGACAACCGTCTGAAGGTGTGTTAGCATGTGTGTGTATATACTGGGACAACCGGTTCTTGGCCATTTAGGGAAAAAAACCCCTTTACAAATTATTATTATCGACTGGTTTTACACTGAAATACACGTCTTCAGGTTGCTGTCATTTTATTTGACACCTTGTTTGCTATGAACTGTGAGAAGAATGGTGAATAACAGCAAAAACAAAACATCACATTCGGAAAATGATAATAAATGTGAACCAGCATTCAAAACTAAGGGCAACACTAAGTAAGTGAAGACAACGGCTAGCTGGACAGAGGAACCATAGGATGGAGAACTGTGTGTGTGTGTGTGTGTGTGTGTGCGTGTGTGTGTGTGTGTTTGTAATGTAAGAGCCTGTAAATTAAGAGCTTTATTCCAAAATGCTTTATTTATTTATTTATTTTCAATTGAGCTATTATTTGCCTTATGTTTACTTGATCAAAACAACACAATTGTATTGGTATCACTTGCAATAAACAATAAAAAACTTTCTTGAATTGAAATTTGGAGTGGGTTTTAGAGCAGAGTTCTACAGCTAATACTTGTATGTGTTCTTTTTGTTGCATCTACAAAAGTAAATACACATTATATTTCTCAGGTAGTAGACCATTGTTCACTGCCTGTCAGGGATGTCTTGCATGTCAGTCAAAAGGGTCTTTCTTGTAAAAGCAGGTTTTTAGGCATGAACACTGTGCATGATGTTTAATCCCTGTGCATGCATACAGACGCACACACACATAGACACAAGACACTCACAAAAATATAAAAGCACCTAAAAGTAGGTAGATGTTTTAGGGATGAGCAGTGTGCAAGATGCTTGAACCCTGTGAACTCACATCTGCATGTAGGTGAAAACACAAACACACACACACATACACACACACAATCACACTTACCTGTATATTACGTCTTGCGCTTCAGCTGTAGCGGGTGTCCTCTTTGCCCTGTCTTTGACCAGCTCCACCCCAACAAACAGGCCTTGGCCCCTGCAGTAGCACCACAAAGGTCAGAGGTCAATCGTAGTATCTAGAGTATCTAGATATAGTATCTACTATGCCACACTTGCAGTATGTCACCCACCAGCTATTCTCTCTTTGTTCTCTATGAATCTGCAATCATTAAAATATAACCCAGATGTACCCAGATGATTAAAATATAATCTCCAGATTCTCTCTATTGTGAATATTCAAGTATGTCCCCCAAACTCACCGAATGTCTCCAATCAGTGGATGTTTGTCCTTCTGTTGGTCCAGAAGCTGTGTGAGGTAGGTACCCACTTCCAGAGCATTGCCCTGGAGATTCTCCTGCTCAATTACATCCAGCACTGCCAAGCCGATGGCGCAGGACACCGGGTTACCCCCAAACTGAAGAGGATGACACAGAGCTGTATTTGAGCCTGCATGGACTCTGACTCAATTAGATCATAGAGCTAGATATTTCACCATAGTGTTTCAAAATCTAGATACTGTGAAATTGGATTGTAAGTGGTAGTGGTTTCTGGATTTGTAGATTTAAGAAAAACTGTCCGTGCTAGCTATTAACTTGACATGATGCAAAACGACTTGGTGCATTGACATTTCTGAGCAGCTATTACATTGCAATTAAACTGAAACAGGCAGTATGTAGTATGTAATGCCTGTACAATAAAGTGATACCACTGTTGTCAATCCTTTGACTGTGACTCAGTGAATTAATGCTAAAAGTAGCACTGACTTGACAGAATGTGAGCTAACCATTAACATAGTGTGTCTTTGCAGGGTTTCTGCATGTTTCATCAATTTAAATGTAAGACTTTTTAACACCTCTTTATGACCATTACGACTGGAATTTAAGACCAAAGTGACCAAAAGAAATTGCACCGTTTGAGGCATTTGAAGTTAAATTTATATGTACAACACATTACTGTATGTAAGCCTAATATACAATGTGCAAATCAGTTATGAAAGTGGAGAAGAAAGATAAAATGGAGAATGGATTACTCCATTTTATCTTGATAATGTCTTGCTGCGTGCTTACTAGTTTATGAATATAGTTCAGAAATCTTGTAGAATGCATGGGGAATGAGACAGAGCGAGAAGCTCTAGGGTAAACCTTTTCTGAATGGCAAGATCTCTGAGAATGCGAAGCACTTGGATTTGCTGTGATTGTAAGTTAGCCTACACTGCGCCTGTCTTGGTAGAACAATTTGTAACCCTGTTTATGCCCTAAGTGTATTGAACCCTAACAAATATAGTTGGCTAACCGATGCACGAGCAGCTAATGTTGTGTTGGCTGATGACATTGGTATATGTGTGGGGCAGCATGGTCGCTGGCTCTTTCAAAACTAAATGCATACGCGTGTGTAGGTACAGTGGAAAAGACGGGGGAGGGGGGGGTTACGACAATATTGGGATCTTGTCTAGTTCTTTTTTCAGTGGCGTCCTCCTTCATTTAAGACTTTTTAAGGCCTTAAATTCATATTTTTAAATATTAGACTTAGGCTTACACTAATTTTACAGAAATTAAAGGTTTTCTATTATGGTCCCATCTTTAGTAGTATTGACCCTTACTTGACAAACTGTAGCTTGAGAGGCTCACCGTGTTAAAGTACTCCATGCCTGAGGTAGTGAAGCCCTCGGCCACCTCTCTGGTGGTGACCACACAGGACATGGGGTGCCCATTGCCAATGGGTTTGCCCATGGTGACAATGTCAGGCACAAAGTCCTCGCCCTGCAGCTGAAAGGCCCAGAAGTGTGTGCCCACACGGCCAAAGCCCACTTGCACCTCATCAGCGATGAAGATGCCTCCGGCCTTCCGCACGTGCCTATCAAGCACAAGAGCACAGTGCTACACACAGATACATCTACAATCTACACACACACACTCCCACATGCACACTATTGACACCACATATGAACTCAGAAGGTATATAAGCTCACACACACACACACGTACATTCCTATACACTACAAACAAGCAAAGCCGTCAATACAACCATGTACACACACTGTACAAATCATTACTTATAGACTACTTATAGACAAATCATAACTTAAAGACAGATTCACAGTCCATAATTTAGGCTCTGCTACATCTTATCTGCTCCTATCTTGCGATCAGTAACTGACATTAGAGTATGTATTCAGAAAAGCAGTAGCCTAAGGTATAGCAGTAGCTGGTATACAGGTACTGCAGCATACAGCATTCCTGAAACCCGAACACTTGGTCACTATGCTAACTTTCAGGTTTCTGTCAAGTTTCATCAAAGTCCAACGCATATAGTGAGTACGGCTACTCCTACTAACATACACACACAGTAAAACCAGCACTAACACTGAGGGGTCATGTAAAGAGGCCATATAAATGGCACTGAATCACTGTGTCATGGGTGACTGAAGACATTCACATACACAAGACTCAGAGCCATTTTTTTTTTTTTTGGCAGGGGAGATTGGCGGGGTACATACTTTGGCTACCTCTGCAAGCACAGGGGGATATTCTGCCTTCAGAATGGATATGTGCAATTTTTGTTTTTCGAGTAACAGACAAATGTTTTTTTTATTATTTCAATTCAGAAATCTCTGAAACTTATCATCTCCAGCAAACCAACCAGCCTGCACATCCACTCGTTTTGAACAAAACCAATTGATGGCCCATCAAGAGAGGACACAGACTGACAGTGTTAACCAACATTGGCCCACAAACACTCTTGTTGTTTGCTCTGAACTGATTTTCAAGTTTCCAAATGTTTTATTTTCGGTCAAAAAATGTAGCATGAACTAAAAAAGAGCCATTTCTCCGCTGGTGGAAAAAGCCTCCACACATGCTTTTTGTCTTTGCACATGCCACAGGTTGAATCTCACTAATTTGAAAGCTAGCTTAATGAATGAAACAAATATGTGGTTGGAGCACCATATCTTTCTGACACCAGGATGTCCACCTCTGTCAGCAAGTAGCCAGAGTTTGGGGTTAGGTGTGAGACTGACAGAGAATTGGGGTGATTGGGGGTACATACTCTGCCACTTTCTGGAAGTAGCCGGCTGGGGGAATGACCTGTCCTCCGCAGCTCTGCAGGGACTCGGCAATAAAAGCAGCAATCTACACAAAAGAAGAGCATGTGATGTAAGACTGCCAAACATGAAGCTACCCATTGTCTTAAGAGGGCGCCATCACACACACTTGGGGGAGAGAGGGGCGAGTTACACAATAATGCCCCCTGCAGACAGCACACCTGCAGAAAGCTTTGAACTTGGATTGAAGCTGAGAAATACAGTAGCAAGTCTTGAAATACAGACATAGACAGACATACAGACAAGACAATTATGAACACATATGGAAGTGAAGTTGTTCAGTCAAAGTCATGAAATAGTTACAAATATGCACACAGTCACTGTTACAGAATTCAAAAGATCTGAAAATCTGCATTAAATCAGTTCTAGAATCTTCTCCTCCATTCTCATCTTTGGATTGCAGCAAATCACCTCTGGGTTGCCTCAGCATCAGGAAGTAATTTTTTTCAAACTTCTGGGTCAGTTGGCTGATGATTGGCCCCTGGAACAGAGGGTTAATTCCAGAAGTGGAGCTAGTATGGCTCCTCCAATCAAATCTCTGCAAATCAGTAAGACGTTAGCCTGTAAAGGCGGGCCTTATCTGTTTCCAGAGCTGCCCAGGAGATGCCCCTGTGAGCTGTGAGAAGGATGGGGAGAGGGTCAAAAACAGCAAGAGGAGAGAGGAGAGAGATGGGAGGGAGGGAGAGAGAAAAAGGGGAAAGCGAGAGAAAGAGGGAAGTTACTTCCAGATAATTAAATCCTGAGAGAATCTTGAACTGGCAGATTGTGCTGTTTCGTCCAATGTGGATATGGACAGAATCATACAAGAACCTAATCACATTTGGTATTGTTACTGCACTGTTACTGCCCTGTTAATCACAGGGCATATTAACTGCACTGTTACTACCCTGTGATAATTATGCCATATATATGCAGGCAGTGATAGAAGAAATGTGTAATGAAATTTCCATTGAAATGGGAATATGCCAAATGTTCCTACTAAGTGTTTCTACTAAACCAATGATATGTTGGTCAATAATCCTTCAAAAAATCGTGTATGATTCCAACACATATCCTTATAGACAATGAAGCATTTGAGAAGGAAAATACTGAATCATAGATGAAGGCACAAATGCCACAGGACAAATCCTTGACCAATAAGAGGTTCCAGTGTGAGGTGCCTGTCAGGGTTCCCCTGTCAGACCACAAAACAAGCAACAAACTTGACAACTTTAGACACACACACGCACACACAACTGCAAGAATTGCGCACAGACACACAGGTCAAGTGATCACAGGTGGGGTTGATGATGGGGCTTGAGGTAACTAGGAAAATTCTTATAGGGAATGGAGAAACTGTGGGTGGATACCTTGTGTCCCTTGCTGTGGGCTTTGTCAATGATGTCTTTGACATTGCCAGCGTAGGCAGTGGCTGGGTCTGGATGGTCTTCCCTGTACTTGCCCCGATACACGTCTGGGCTCAGTGCCTATGTGAAGAGAACAGATAAATGGAGAGAGAGAGGGAGAGGGAGAGAGAGAGAGAGACAGAGAGAGAGAGACTGCTACATCACACATCATGAAAACATAAATGCATTAACAGTGCCTACCATGAAGGATTCTAAGAGGGAGTTACAAAGCCACAGAGTTTACGATGTTTGCTTTGAAGAAACTGTGAGATGATGATTTGAGTGTTTACAAGATAGTGAGTTAATGCCAAGGAATATTCCTTAAGAGAGAGACAAAAAGTAGCTACATAATGTGTCTATTGGGGAAACAAGCTGTGACAAAGTGTGTAAGTAATGCACTTCAGAGAAAGAATTCTTCAGGAGGATATTTTCACTCAGCAGCCTTGAACATTCCCTGCCTGTTTGTCTTCAGGCGGATTTGTTTTCTTGCTATGAAGTATGGGGTTCTGTGCTCTTCACCTGAGCAGACTTAATGTGACCTGGCCAGTAAAACTCAACACACTCACACACACACCTGTCTGTGACAACATGAGGAGAAGTTGAAAGGAAAGTGTGTGTGTGTGGATGGGAGTGGTTTGCCATCATGGTGCACATGAATAATAGATGCTTTGAGGGACAGCAGGCAGAGTTCATCTATCACCTCGTAACACAATAGTGTAGGATCACCATAGCAGACGCCTTCACCACAGGGACACAGAGGAGGTGGAGGTGTGTGTGAGAGAGTGTATAAAGGAGAGAAAGTAAGAAAGAAAGAAAGAAAGAAAAGAAGGAAGGAAGAGATGACTGGGTGCCTGCTTGTGTGTGGCTGACATGCACAGAACACCACAAGATTAGAGACACACATTCCCACACACTATCTCACATGCATGCATGCATGCACACACAGGCACACACACACACACACACACACACACACACACACACACACACACACACACATGCACACACAAACAACCCACAAAATAAGATGCCAAGGCATCTGCTGTACCCACGGAGACAGAAAGCTGCTGTCTTGGCACAGATCTTAAATAGGAACATGTGATCAGAGAGAGCCTAAGTGCTGTTTTATCCACCCAGCTCAGCAACTTCATCCATACACACACACACATGCATACACGCACACACACACACACACGCACACACGCGTGCACGCGTCCCAACCAATCCGTCTGCAGTGGCCAGACCTGCCCCTCTCAGGAACACCTAGCAGACTGATGTCTGGAACACTCCCTTTTATGATGTCACAGTGGTTGCGTTTAAAAAGCACTCAATCTAGATTCTATTTCTGCCAGCTCTGAAAAAGTAAACAAAACAAAAACTCTTTCCTTTCCTGTGGAAAGAGTTAAGATTCCTCAGTGGAGTAGGCTACTCACCACGTGCACGTGAGGGTTCTGCTCCTTGTCTGCCAGCTGGTGGAACTTGTACGGGCTGATCTCGATCAGGGACGACACGTGACCGTGGTACGCACTACAAGGACGGCAAAGAACAATGGTGTGAATGACTTACAGAAGCATGGCTTTGTTTGTGCTGCTATGCAAAGGGCAGCAGAAGCTGCTTTCTCAACCCCATGACAAAGGCTTTATTTCTTTCCCCTTTGTTGCACTTTATCTGCTCACCAAAACTGAGACATAAAAACTGACATGTGACAAACACAAGCCCAGCCCAGACAGCCCAGAACCAATTATTTAATAAAAGACTATTAAGAAGACATCTTTCTGGGTTGTTATAAGTTCTGAAACAGGTCATGGCTTTTGTTGAAGCAAAAGCAATTATTTCTGTCTGCAGTTGGGCCACAGACAGTCTGCAGCTACATGACTTAGATGTAGTGTGCGAATGTTCAGCACTTAATCTGATATAATCATGTGATAAAGATCTAAGTTTCAGCATGAAGGGACGTTTATTGCAAGGGACATGACTGGCTGACACAGCTTTGAGTTAATGTGTAACCTGCTCATCTGAAGCTGGTTAATGTTTGTGTACTCTTAGTGAGATAAGATGATACAGAGGAAGAAAGAGAGGGAGAGAAAGAGAGACAGAGTCAGAAAGAAAGAGAGAAAGAGTGAAAGAGAGAGACAGAAACAGAAATCGAGGGAGAGACTGGCATCAGCACGGGCATAGAGAGAACAGAGGAGGGAGTAATATATGGACAGATGAGAAGAGAGAAAGAGAGGCAGTGTTGGCTTACTTGTCCAGTGTGATGATGTCCTTGTGTCCTGTATACTGCCAGGCCAGACGCAGGGCCAGGTCATTGGCCTCAGACCTGACGGAGGAAGACAGGGGTCAAAGGTCAGCTCCCTGAGTCATCACTGTCACATTCTGACCTCAGTAAAGCAGCACACACTCTTTATAAAGTGAAAGTAACCCTTAGCTGTAGTAATGATCAGTTAAATTTTTGGTAGGATGTATAATCTGCTTGGTGTCTGAACAAAATTTCCAGGTCCCAAACTGAGCACTGCTACAACACACACATACACATACATGCACATGCCCACACACACACCTTTCACATCCTGTTCCTTCCTAGACTGAACCACAGTAAGGCCACATACATTAATCATACAAAGCTCTCATAAAAATATTAGACTTGTCAAACTGAACAAGCATGGACTGAACTCTTGAAGTCAAATGATCTCATCTGACTTCTGACACCTGACAAAACTCACTAAAGGCAGTATTCCTAAAGTGCAGAGGGGAGGTGTGCTCACAACTCATTGTTCGCTTATACAAACACAGAAACATAGCTTAAGTCCCCGTTAAGTCTCAGATTTGTTGTTAGACCTTTGGTTTTGTTTGACTTGCATGCTAACAGTGATGCTGCAAAAATGCTCGTGACCTGTGCAGTGAGTGTGACTTCAGTTTGCTTTCAGACACTGATCTCACCTCTGGCCCTCCCTATTTCTGTCTCTCCCATAGTTTACCACCACAGTGTCATGGCCACAGAGTGAGGGCTAAACAAGCCATGACGCACAAACCATCGCCGCCGGTCTTAACAGCTACCTAGTCAGCCGATGGGTTTAAATACAGTCTCACGTACAGCTCATCCCGCCTGTCGCAACTTTTGTGTGTGTGCGCATGTGCGTCTGAGGTGTACACTATGTTCCTTACATGTTTACGTTCCAGATGCCGCAGCTGGGAGTTTGGCGGAGCGCCAGGTGCTGAGGGTGTGAGTACTGCAGGGGCCACGTCATTGGCAGGCCTGAGCTCTGCCTCAGGCACTGTCTCAGAGCACCATGCCGTGGCAGATCAGCTCCTGTGCGAGTCTCTGTGTGTGTGTGTGTGTGTTCTTATTCTCTTTCCCCTCAAACTTACCAGACACCACATGATGGAATGAATGAGAAACCTCCCAGTGTTCAATGTTATATAATGCATATAATTACATGTAATTATACCATGCCACCACACAAATTACCTTCTTTTCAACCAGGGTGGTCTGATCTGATGTATCTCATGAAAATATTATAAATGTATTTGTATTTATTCAACTACACTTGACTTATTTTTCTCTTCCAAGACTTAAAGACAAAAACATCCCCCAAAACACACACACTCACACACATCTGGGGAAGTATTTCTATTTATCTTTTGGGCCTGCACTTGTTTTTTTTCCTGCTAATGGACTTTCAACATGGCCTATCTGCAGACTTCACACACACACATATATATATATATATATATATATATATATATATCTGCAGACTTCTAGTTCCCACAAGAGCACAGTGTTTGGAGCAGAATGAATTTCCCGTGTTTGTCTAATGGCTGGCCTGTCTGCTCTGTACTGCATCACCATGTGTTTCTGCTCTGAGCCGACTTTACTTGGTGTTTGTTTTCCTCGTCAGATTAAACATCACATGTCTACTCCAAACCCATTTGAGTGTCTTCAACAGTTTGCACTTTGTGTCAGTCAGCGGCTCCTAAGTAGCAATACTGAAGTGGATGACACTCTTCCACTGCTACACCCCAACGCCCCAGCACCAAGACATGACAAATAATGCTCTCATGGTCCTGAAGAACCTAAAACGTGTCAAGCTTTACAAATGCATGTGTTCTTAGGAGTGTGCATGTGTCGGTCAGGAATGTTGACATACCCCGAATTAACAAAGTAGCAGACAGACAGCTTGTCAGGCAGCGTGGCTTGTAGTCTCTGGGCGTACTGCACCAGGTTGTCATGCAGGAAGCGTGAGTTGGTGTTGAGCAGCTCCATCTGCTTAGCCCCCGCACTCACTACTGCTGGGTGACTGTGGCCCACTACAGGGAACAGGAGAGGAGAGCTAAGAGAGGCAAGCAGGGAGAACACACATGTACACAACACTTATACACACACACACACACACATGCACACGTATACACGCAAACACACACATTCACTCATTCAATCACACACACACACACACACACACACACACACACACACACACACAGGGTAAAATGGAATAACCTGCCTCTCTACACCTTAAATTCCTGAGAGGTCATGATTACTAATGGATAGATGCAGTGCAGTGTTTGGGTAGGACTACTATGTGTGATAAAACTCACCGTGCGCAACATTGTTGATGCAATCCAGATATTTTTCGTCCTTCTCGTTAAACATGTACTGTCCCCGGGCACGTACAATTTTGATAGGATCATGGCTAAAAAAGACCTTGCAGGACGGCCTGTGACAAGTTCGAGAGAGATAAAAGGTAATTGTTGACTTTCTATAGGAAATTAACTTCCTCTTGAAGTTCAAAGATGATCAAATACAATTAACATGATTATTCGATGAGCACATTTATTATTCGATGAGCATATTTCGTCTCTTGACAGCTAAAACTATTAGGCTATGCGCATTTGTTGTTCATAGTCTTGTTCATAACTCTTTTTGACAGAGTGAGCCATTCTTTTCAATTTCATCCTCAGTTGTTTTTCCCCGTTACAGCTAATTCCATCTGGCGCGCCTGTTCGTGGGAATGCTCATGCATCAATCCACCTTAGTATTACGTGTTTAGCAACACTGCGTTATTTATAGTAAAATATCTCTTGACCTGGATTCCATAGCTTTACTGCAGCATTGCAATGACGCTGCCATTGCTTCATATCTTTTTACAAAAGCTACAAACACTAATTGAATAAGTATAAATAAGTGTTTACTTTACAAAAACGCCCCCAACAGCTTGCTTACCCTATGTGTTTCTTCCTGAGATCGATGGTCTTCTGTTTGTCAAAAACTTCCGTTGCCATTGCTACTGTTCTCGGGGCTCCCGTGCAACAGTGACAACTCTACTGACGTGAAGCCTAGCCGTGATACAGCCGTGTGACAGTCTGCAGGACGGAGACGCTAAAGCCAAGGATTCCCCGTTTAGAACGCGCATGCGAGACGGTGCAGCCTTGAGCCTTGGAGTGAGTGAGTGAGTCAGTGTGTGTGTGAGAGAGAGAGAGAGAGAGAGAGTGAAAGAGAGAGAGAGAGAGAGTGTGTGTGTGTGTGTGGGAGAGAGAGAGAGAGAGATCCCAGTGCCAACTCCCCCTACACGTAGGGTTACTTGAGGATATTTAAAGGTTATGCTTGAGTTTACTGAACTTGATTAATCTGCAGTAACAGGGTATACTATTCTGAAGAAACAATGCAGTAAAGAGAATAACAACTTTTTTTGAAAGATTGATTTTATTTGGCTCCAACAGCAGACTACAGTCACCCCATTTTTTATTTCCAAATAATGTAGTGAACAAAGGCTTTGGCACTCCTGTTCACAATGATCAGCAAATCTTGTAGAAAAAAAAGTAATACAAATATCAATAGAAAAGGAAAGGAAAGTTAAAGAAGAAAAAGTCACCAGAAATCATTTACACCGTGAATAAAAAAGAAAAGACAAAGAATGAAATCAAAGCAGAAGAAACAGCGATAGTTTTTTTTTTTTTTTTCACATGCCGAACATCTCAGCCTCCCCAAAACATTTCCAACCTGTTCATCAAAATTTGATATGTATCTTACACTCTGTAAATGAAAACTGTGTATAACTTATGATAAATGTCCATGTATGTCTTGTAGTATCAGTATCAGATGTTGGAATAGTAATTTGAAAAGAATAAAACTATATAATAAAATCATTTGTGGTTAAATAATTGTAATAATGTTGACAGAGGCCATGGATTTGCCCCTTTCACTGCAGCACCATAATGAATAAAGTAAAACAAATCTGTAGTTGAGCTACAGGTATGAAGTAAATAAACTCAAATAATCAGGTCATCTCTGATTACAAATCTTATAAGACACTTTGTTCTGTTACAATTGCCCACACACAGTAAAGAAATAAATGTAGGCACAGGAAATAAAAAGAAATGAAGTAATGTACAAGTTTTTATGAAAATATGCTTTCAAATACAAAGAAGAAAATAAAAACATGACAAACCTGTAACCTGTAGCTTAGTTTGTTCTCTGTTCTGTTTCATGGTCTGTGGCTTGCAGTTACAAAGAATGTTCATTTAAAGTGATAAGATCCGGCAACTGTTCATAACTGTCTGTATAACTGATTCTAACCAGCTGCGTTATTTTGTAAAATGATATACACTGTTAATAGATAGAACAAAAAGTTAAAATTGCACTTTTTTCAAACAGCACATTATTCCACCATACATATATTTATATAGCTTACATTCAATGCAACAAGAGTAAGGTACAGAGAAGGAGCTAAAAATAAGTATGTGGAGGAGGATTACAGATACATTTCAAAGGTTTGACAGATAACAGCAAGAATATGAGAGAGAGAGAGAGAGAGAGAGAGAGATGGGCTTTCAGCATTTTGTTTCAATAATTCATGGTTCTGAAACAAGGCCTTGCAGAATTGAAAATTGTCCATTTCAATTTGTCGCCTATTTATTTTTAGGCTGATTAATAGATTGTTGACCTTTTCACTAACATTTCCCTCCATGTAGGACAGGTTCCCTTTACATAAGAAAGGAAAATGAACCTGCATTTGATAGTAATTACTTACTTTATGGCTGCACATTAGGCATAGCAACATATCAATGAATTCTTATTAAACTTTGAATGCAGCTATTATAAGAGCAGAGCATTAAACACATTTGTATGCAATACTTTGTATGCATACTATCCATGTCCCAAACTCACCATGCCAATAGCATGTGCCGTGTAACTGTTCATAAAAGACTACATCCAGCCATTGAAGCGTCATTCTAGAATTACTTGGGTTACTATTTCTTGTCAAAACCCTAGATAGATTATTTCTTTCAGAAATAGCTTTCAGAAATCAAACCTTATCAACATTATGGACAAATTGTGCAGATTGTGAATATTGCCACATATTAGTGTGTTACTGTAAAGCCTTTTACTCCATCTCCTCATTTTATGAGTGTCATTTTGGTGTGAAACTATGAACACTTTAATTGACTTGGATTTGCCAACTTTAATGCAGCCTAATGTGTTATTTAAAGCATTTCAGGACAGGGGTTGTTTGTGTATGTTTCAGAACAGCTATCTTTCAGGTGTTTTACCTGCATTACAAACAGTGCAGCCTAACTATAAGTGGGGCTGATGTGTAGCTAAGTGAAGACCTTTCAAAAACTCCACATTATGTGTGTGCATGTCTCATGCATTATCTTTCAGGCCATATCATCATTTATATAGACAAAATAAGTTCAGATAGCAAACTAATGCAGATGTGAAAACAAGCACTGTGGTTATCAGAAATACTTAAGAAAGCTACCTTACGGCAGCAGGCCCAGAATTACAGCTGTGACCTTTGACTTTTGTCAGATCTGTCTCAGCAGAGGCTGCCAGCCATCTATCTCTCAGTCATAAAGGAATGCCTGTAAAAAGACCAGTATGCCTTCTTAAGAAAGAAAGGTACAAAAAATAAATAGTGTGTCAATTTAAAACAGTGAGGCAAATATAGAAACATACACTTAAACAAACATACAAATAATCATAACGAAACACCATTTATATCAAATAAAGGAAATGTATGTTTTCATCAAATGAAAAAGAAGAGAAATAAACTACAAACAACATCCCACCTTTTAAAAGCCTTAAAAAATGGTCAGTAACAAAAAATGCCCTTTTTCTACATTCTGACTCTCGTAGGAGATACAGGTCAGAAGTCAGAGAAAAAATCAAAACAACTGAACACTGTCAGTAAAGTGTCCACTGACCAAGAAGGACAAAAAGTGATGACCTGACAACTGTAGCAGGTGGGTAGGCACTAGGCATCTAAACCATGGATTTGAAAACAACCATTTGTTTGCCCATGCCAGCGTGAAGCTGAGGCTAGATCTTAACTACAATTTGGTAACAAAATCAAATCTGCATCGTACCCATACTACCAAATTTGAACCATGTCTGTTCTAGAGTCTAAACCATACCATATCAGTACCATATCCATTCAAGTCTTGACAACTGACAACCAAACTATACAGAGTCAGAACCATACCCATTCTAAAGATTGTAAAGGCAACCAAACAATACTTTATAAGAGCCATAGAAACATATATTCTAGAGTTTAGCAGCCACGCCATACCAGCTTTGGGTCACGTTTATTCTAGAGGTTGGTAACTGAACCATACAATATTAGGATGATCTCTTAAATTAGGCAATCAAATGCATCATTGCTAACACATGGTTAGAACAATGCAGTTGTAATTCCACAGTTTTCCAAAACTATACCTCCAACTACAATTCTTGACCTGTGGCTGAAACACAGTACCAAAGACATTGTTTGTAGTTATATTAATAAATATAAACGCATTCAGTTTGCTGATTGATATTTTACTCTTCTAACCTCCATACAGCCATAATTACCTTATGCAGTGAACCTACAAGTACAGCGATGCCACCTTGGGACTGCATAATGCAATATGTGTGCTTCTGTCTGTTTCTAACTATAATTGAATAGTGGTGATAGTTTCACAGAGTAAAGCACTCACTCTGAATTACTTGAACAACTTGAAAGACCTTGGACCGAAACTGAGCAACCACAACCAAACCTAAACCATCTTTGGACCTGAGCCATACTGGAGACCAGCCACTAAATCACTGACTCTCTGAACAGCTCCCAGAGGTGACTGGCTGCTGGATGGCTTGCTAGTGTTGGAAGATAATGTTTTGAGAGAGATAATTTTGCAACTGTTCTAGGGGATCTGGAATGACAGCATTTCACAGCATAGCCTCACATAATGGTTATGTGCTTGCATCCAAAATATTTCCAGACAACACAACAACAACAACATTGCAACTGCTTTAACTGATAAATAAACATATCTGTCTTGTAAAAAAAAGCCAAATACTGATTATAGGAGGCTACTGCCATGTTGTATACACAGATTCCAACAGCCTCCAGGACAGATATATAAAAAAAAAACGTTCAAGTGTGTCTAGTGAGTTATGAGCTGCATGTTGTAATATTCCAGTCTATGTGCTAGGAAGCTACTCAAGCAATGCGTACAAAAGCATTTCTTTGAAATGGTAAAGAAAAAATAAAGCAATACTATGTAATCTTTCTAACGCTATAGGCAACATCATAAACATAGTCTATCTTCCCATCCCCAGACACATGCACCCAGTTCAAAGGATAAGGGATTGTAGGATATTTTTTTCAGATTATTATGCCTCAGAGATGAACAAGCAAGTATGATAAGAGAGTTCAGATTTGGATGCTCATCTTCATTTTCCCTTTTGAAATGAATTTCAGTTCTGTTGAAGCCAAAGGGGACATAACACTTAAAATAAGAACACTGTTTCAAATTTAGACAGTTTCAGAGGTGCTCATAGCATAACACCATTGTTAGTTTCTTTTCTTTGTTTTGTTAAACTGCAACAAGATACATAACACAGAGAACCGTTCCACAAGGAATATACGATTTCGATAACTCGATAAGCACAATTAAAAAATGTATGTTGTGACATTTCATACAGGAATGAATAACAAAACAAACAAACAACAACAAAAAATGTTGAGGCACCAAAGGCTGTTACACACAATGAAAAAGTTATCAGCAACAAACCGAAATAACATTATTACATTGGTGTTGTCAGTAGACAGCCATGGCACCTTGCTTTGCAGGAACTCAATGGAAGCCTCCGCAAAGCTCCTCAGGTGTCAGAGGGAGGAAGTCGCTTCGCCAATTTTCTCTCTGTCAGCTCTGTGGAATCCGAAAGCCCCGCAAGGGAACAAGGGAGTGGGCTCCAACCAATCAGACAGGCAAGTTTCATGACTGACTGAAACACCTTCCTCCAACTCCTCTTTTTGCACCTCCACTCTTCCCCTCCAAGTGACAACAGGTCCATCCTTATGGCGACTGTACCGTGTGTGTGTGTGTGTGTGTGTGTGTGTGCGTGTGCGTGTGTGTGTTTGTGTATGTGTGTGTGGTATGAGGGGAGGAGGTAATAGAGTCAGGCTGTTGTGCAAAGCTGAGGCCTGGTGACCCTCAGCACAATAAAGAAAATAAAGCACGCCATGAATGCACCCCCAGTCCTCTGCTCAAGCCACCAGCCATGGTGTCACTCCCTTAGGGACATGAAAGAAAGGGGGGAAATCCAAATAAATAAAAAACATATCAATGGTCCATCAAATCAAGCACTCAGCAACGCTGTCTTATGCAATGCAAGACTAAAAGCCAGTTAGTGTTTGTTTTTGTTTGCTTTTTTGCTTGTTTTGTTTGTTTTTTTTTGCAGAAGCCATACAAACTGAAACACAGCACAATACCCATACACATATAGTTTTTGTATCATGCGACTTGGGTGGCGGGGTGGTTGTGGTTGTGGTTGTGGTTGTTGTGATGGTGATGATGATGATGATGGTGGTGATGTTGGTTTTTGTTTGTTGTTTTTTCATCTTCCTTTTCTGCCTGGATGAAAGTCTTTAGTTTTGTTTTGTTTTTTCTCCAGCTATTGGCAGCATGGCCTGAGTGGCGAATGTGGGGGACTGGACAGTTTTGAGATGAACACACTCAAGGTAAAACGTGCATACACACACACACACACACATGCACACACACGCACACACACATTCACAGAGTTCCTGGCGAATGTGTGTGTGTGTGTGTGTGCTTAAAGAGCCAGCTGTCTGTCCCAGTTTTGTCCTTGAGCTCGTCCTCCTCCCGTCCATCCATTCTCTGTTCTGTGCTTTCATGTGTTGTCCACTTTGGTGTCCAGTCTTAACACAGACAGTTCTCTGGCTGCTAGCACACAGCACACACACACACACACACACACACACACACACACACACACACATACACACACGACTGGGCATATTTGCCTCTCTCTTGTGTAATCATTTGTCCTGGGTCAAGGGTGTGCATGTGTGTGCAAACTCCAAGATACAGGTGTGTGTGCGTCTGGCACACGCCGCAAATACACACACACACACACGCACACACACACACCGGTGAACTGAAGCAGCTATGCATGTAGTATCAGCATGGCCGTGTGCCTTCTCCTCATGTACACATTAATATATTCATTCTATTCTCTGTATTATTTTTTCAAATAAAAAACTATAAATACAAAATAAAAACATAGCAGTATTTACAAACTCCATGCGGTTTGAGTTAGATCAATCACTGCAAAGAGACAAAAAACACAAGAGAAAACACGGGGTGAGACACAGAACAAACAGTATGTGTGTGTGTGTGTGTGTATGTGTGTGTGTGTGTCTATGTGTGTGTGTTTCATCATGGCATGACTTTACACATCAGTCAGTGAAGTGCTGATGCAACTGTCCATGCAGCTGTGACTTGTGACCAAGCTTTAAACTCAAAAACACACAAGCTCTGGTGTAGCTAGCCACACCATGGATTAGGGCCAGATCACAGCCAGATCTGGGCCTGATCAGAACAGTTTTGCAATATATTTGATAGACACCAGACTACAGTTCTACACTTACCTTCTGCCAACATCCAGGCATGGGCAGGCCATCAGGACCCTGCGATGTGGGGGAGGAAAGGTCAGAGGTCAAGTTATTTAACACTGCAATTGTGTACATGTGTCATAAAGTTATTGTGTTGTACATGCACTTACCACAGACCTATTAGACCTACTTCATATTTACACAATAAAAGTGTATTTGGAAATATATAGCTATTACAGTATGTATTCAACCTGGTCAAATCACACTAAGGATGTTTCATAATGTAAAACAAAAGTGTACTCAAAGTGAGAAAACACTTCATCTTGCGGTGGCGGCTGTAATCACTTTGAGCAGTGATAATATAATTAAATATATAGATATAATTAAATGCCTTCTGTAAGTGAAGAATAATCAATCAGCAAACCATCACCAAGAGTGAGTTTTTTGTTTGCTTGTTTCCCTGATTAAAAGAGACAGCATTAGAACACTTTACACAATCCCTGGTTATACATGCTTTGAGCAATTGTTGGGCAAACACATTCTGGTTCCTACTTGGACGATCTCCCTGAATCATTATAAAAATATGTCCTCCTTCTAAAGAAACTGACAAGTTTGTGTGGGGATCTGTCATTTCTTGTGTTGGGTGGCTACTTGTATTGGCAATTCAGTGTGGGAGTTTGGTTTGTGTGGCTGCTTGTCTGGAGTCACATGGGGCAAGTTATAAAGTTTGGGTTTTCTTGAGATCACTCTCTCTTGCTGCTGCTATTTGGCACTGTGACTGGGCTCATCTGTCATGCAGGTAACAGAATTGAGGTTAGATGTTTTAATTTATAAGAACTGAATTCTTATACTTGTTTTGTTTTTATCAGGATAATTGCAAGGACATGTGTTTCACACTTCATGGAGGACACAGAGGTGCCTGTCTGATATTTTACAGTTTTGATCTCCTGTTGAGTAGCTGAGCTACATACATTGATGTTTGGGTAATTCATTTTATATTATGACTTTCTTAATTGTTTTTTATTGATTTTTAAAATATACTGATTATGCCTCCTTGTATCTATAGCACTGGAATGTTCCAGTATCCTCCTGTGCTACTGTGCTGTGGGAAATTGCATGCAAATTGCTGCATTCATTGTACTTGTGTTTTTCATTTGTGTCCTATGAATGAAATAAGGATTTGATATGTGTTGTTTCTTTTGCAAAGGGACCAGGCCTGCCATTGTTTTACTGTTGGTTTCCAAGCTTCTCTTGGGATTTATTTTATTTGATTTCATTTCTTTTGTTTGGTTATTTTGTTTGTCCTTTAATTGTTATCCTTTATCTGTCCTGGGCATCCCTGCCTGGATAACATCTTGTAGTCTTGTAGTTTTACTTATCTAGAACTCTGGTCAATGAGGCGTTGGGAGCTGGCTGTTTTCTCCTTGTCCCTGTGTAGCTTGTCTCTGTACAAGGCCAGATCTGCACCTGGCTACCCCTCCCTTTCTGTTGGGGGTCCATACTGAGGGGGCACTATTTGGTGTGTGTTGGTAATCGCTTAACACGGTGTGGTATATTGTAGTTATATTTACAGATCTTGTGTGTGCAGTGCCTGCTGTGTTGCATGCCTGTGTGGTGTGGGGTTTGCTGTCTCTTTTCCTCTCACTAGGGCCTCCTGAGAGGGGAGCTGTGTGTGCTGACCCGACCTTATTATTCTGAGGGGTTTCAGCCAGTTACACTCAGCAGTTTTTTCTATTTTCATTCATTTGATTAATTGTATGGATATTAATTTGTAATAAATTTGAACTTCTTATATATGTCTCCTGTAAACTGTTCCTTTGCCGGGAGGGTCTAGACTCGCTAGTCACGCAAGTTAAGAGTTAAGGGGTTTCTCTCGCCCGGACTAGGGAGTGGCGTAGTCAGACAGTAAAGTAGGTATTCTGCATGTTAGGTACCACATTTGTTTTCAACTTTAATGAACACACTCAACCTGAACACCTCAGGTGATTTGACCCAGTGAAAACATCGACATCCAACTTATTAAAAGCTTTTGAAATCCATGCATATGGTGCAATAGTGTCACAATGGCATCAAAATGAAACAAAAACGTAATGATGGCTATGACCATGCATCATCATTAGTAATAAATACTGTGGAAAAGAGTTATCTTTACACAGACCTAACACTTTTATCATTCCTTTAACGTGATGCACTACTAAGTTCTTATTAACCCAGTGCAATACACATTACATGCCTAAACAACATCTGACGATCAGAAAATCAGGTTTTATTATTTACTATAGATATAAAGTGGTCATCTCAAATAAGAAACAGCATATTGTCCTACACCATCAAAGAATATCATGAACTGATTCTAGATCTTTCTACTTCTTTTCTAACTTCCCCCCTTTCGGCCGTGGTCTGTCCAATTGGAACAAGGAGAGATTACAGGTAGGGAGAAGAGGGTGGGGTTAAGACAACCCAGGTGTAGCTGAAGGGACAGGTAAAGGCAGACACAGGTAAATTCTGGTCCATGCTGTAAATATCCTTAGAGAGGTAGGAACTAAGAGAGGGGTTAGTCTCTTACAGATGTATTACAGTCTAGAGGGAGAGTTTATGATCTAACCAGGTGATAAAGAGGGCAATTGGTTTAATCCAGAGGAATATACTAGGGAGGTTAAAGAGGATTCAAGCATGGGACACTGGGCTAGTAAATGATCTCATGGTGCTCATTTACTAAAAGATGGTTCCACATTTGCTGAAAAGGGTCAGAAGGACAGGCGAGCTAGGAGATAGACTTAAAGAGATTAGTGTAGTGGATTCTGATTGGTTTACATGCAGTGAGGTGGGCAGAATGCTGGAAAGAGATTGGATGAGAGCCAGATGAGCATGCTGGAAGTGATGTCAAATAAAAGGAACTGGGGAGTCAGATCCTTTCAGCCAGGACAAGAAGCATGCATTGGGAAGGCTGGCAGAAGTGTGTACATGTAAGTATGCATTATGCATGTACATATGCATGTACATATGAATGTGTGTGTGTCTTGCATGGCCGTATGAGTGTGTGTGTGGCTGTGTGTGCACTTATGTATTTGTGTGTGTGTGTGTGTGTGTGTGTGTGTGTGTATGAATTCATGTTGCAATAGGACAGTGGTTGCTCAGAGGGCAGAAAGGGCATGCACAGGCAGAGGAAGGAAAAGAGAATACTGTACCAACTGGCATGGGGCATCAAGCCCATCCAGACCAGGCTGCCCTGGCTCTCCCTTCTCCCCCTTAAAGCCCCGGAACCCCTGTGTCACAGATATGGAACTGGGAGTGTTACTGGGACTCAGGCTGCAGACGCCCACCCCTTCACCCCACTAAAGGAGGCTCGGGTCTGGGCAGAGAGGGCCGGCATCCCTGGGCAATCCTGGCTTACTGGAGGACCCAGGTCCAATGACCAATGACTGGTGAGTGAGTAAGAGTGTATGTATGTGTGTGTGTGTGTGTGTATGTGTGTTTGTATAATATGAGGGGGCTTTTCTATGGGATTTGAAGCTAAAAAGCTCATTTGTATACCTTTGTAAAAGCAATAGGAAATATTTGCGAATAATAGTATAATTGGAGCTAGCCTGACATCTGTGCTGTTTAAGGTTGCCTGTAATGCCAGGTTGAAGGGGAGCAGACCCTCTCATCAAGTTGAGTTTATTAAAGGGTTTTGAGGAGGGGGTCAAGGATTCAAGACTTTGGACAGCTGTCAATCTGCCCTGCATCAAAGCTATGAGAAAGGATCCGAGAGCTCACAGCCAGGACATACCAATGGGCAGGGTGCATCTAATCCGGGGGCACCCTGTTCTCCTTTCTCCCCCTTAGGCCCTTTTTTGCCCTTCTTTCCCTTCTCCCCCTGTGGACACAATGGTTCGGTCAGTGCTTTCAACACTTTCTCCAATCGCAACTGAGTTCATTTGGTCGGTCAATGAGGGACAGTGAGGACGACCGTGTGCAGAGTTTCTAGCCTGTTCATGACAGACCTGATGTGCGATATGTAACTTTTAAAGGATCCCCAACTAGTTAGACATGTTGGCCTTACAAGATTGATGTTAGCGCCAGTGATATAGACGTGATTTAAGAACACTCTAATTCACACTCTCATTCTTTCTGTGTAAATAGTGACATCACCTGATTGAGCCAGTCTAGGTCAGAGCTGTTGCAACACATACTGTAAACACAGTTTAGGTGAGGAAACAGTAGTTGTTCAACTCTCGTTTCTTCACCTCTCTGATCATCTTCCTTTTCATATCAATTTCGACTACTGGCTATCCTCCTGATTTACAGTGTGCTCAGGTTAATACGGCAAAGGCTAAACATAAGACGCTGTAATCATTTAACATTCATTTTGCTGTAGTGTCCAGTGAAAGAATTTAATAAAAATGAAAACATTTTCAGAATGTTTAAATCATGTTAAATATAGATGACACCACCGTCAAATCTGCCAACATGTCTTACTAGTTAGGGACCCTTTGAAAAATAAGCAGAGTAGATTCTATATATTGCAAAGCTGGAAAATAAGAATATGCAACAGCTGTTTAAATCCAAAAAATGAAACCTGAAAGACAAGGTTACATTACATTACAAAATTATAATTCCTAGAATAGCAATACCAAACTGATAGACAATGGAATAATAATAAAAAAAACACACACATATTCAATCCACACATTTCTAATAATCTTCACATTCACTCAGACTCCACTCAGGCCATTGTAAAGTATGTTGGTCGCCCTCACTGAATCTTAATATTGGGATTGGGAGAACACTGTAGTTACGGGGGAAGGATTAAACGAGCAGCACCACGCTCTGGGAAGAACTGGGGGACAGAGAGACCATTAGAGGAGGAGGAGGAGGGCTGGGAGAACGAGTTGGATCACTAGAAGCAGAGCTGGGAAATGCCAGATTCAGAAAGTAACAGCAGAGATGTGCTAATAGCAGAATTAACAGAGTTAGCGGTTTTTAGCAGTTTTCACAATGGCTAACGAGCTTTAAAGGAGAAATCCAGAGTGAAATCAATGAAAAGCCCTGTTGTTTGAGGTCACTGAGTGCTGTCAGTAGGAAAAAGAAAGAGAAAATCTCATACAAGATAGATCGAATTGCAAATTAGCAGGTAACACTAACCAAATGGGGCACAGAAACTCACGTTCATTTTCCTATGCCCCATTCTGTTAACATTAGCTGCTAGTTCACTATTTGGTCTGTTGTCTCAAATTTTCTGGTTCTTTTTCCAACAGACAGCACTTGGTGACATCAAACAACATGGCTATGGATCAATTCACACTAGACTTTTCCTTTTTATTAGGATTTCATTCAAACCAAATGGCTTCAGGACTCCCTGCCAAGACTCCCTGCCATTCGTCTTGATGCTGAGGCTGAAAGGTTTTTAGAATGGAATCCTATGGGATAAAAACTATTGGCAAAAAGTAATGTTACATTGTTTTACCTGAAGATCTGCTTTTTCAGAGCATCTCTGCCTACCATGTCCCAATACAACATGTGCATAGGCGAATTTACAAGTCCTGTGCTAATGAGAATCGGCTGCCTTAGTGAATGAAACAAGTGCTATGTGGTAGGACTTTTACTTTCTGAAGCTGGAGTTTTTCCATGTCTGACTGAAAGGAAGGAGGGAATCAGAGGGAAAAGGAGGACGAGTGGCCCCTTCTTCCCACAAAATGGAAAGAGGGGGGAGAAAGGGGCATGGAGGAGAGGGACAGAGAAGGTCATCATCAAGGGCATGAGGGGAGAGAAAGGGCACCAGGAAGGACACTGGCAAGGGCAACAGCACACATCATTACTGGCAAGGGCAATAGAAGACATCATCAGGCAATCACTTGAAATTACAATACCCCACCCCTGGAAAGACACAAACAAACAAACAAACCAAACAAGCAAATGCACAAACAAATAAACAAACTAACTTCATATTTAACTAACAAATTAACAACAAAAACCGTATCCCTTTTCCCACATACATTCCGACACATATTTCACATCTATAACCTCCACTGCTTATGATTTTGTGAGATTTCATTATAACCTGGAAAGAAAGCCATCTCATTGATCTATAGATTGATTGATTGATTGATTGATAATGAGTATGGCTGATTGAACGTTATGGAGAATGAATACAAAAAATATAAAAACATTTGGTATGACATTTGGTAATGAACACTGCCAATGACCCAAATCATAATGCCAATGAATGAAGGGATACAGTTTTCTTAACAAGCATCTATTTTTGCCTAAGAACATTAGTGTAACACACACAGCAAACACTATCACAACCGGCATCTTTACACTCTATAAGACAGATAAAACAAAACAGCCTCAAACTAATTAATTTGGTTGAGACTGATCAATTTCAGTGATGCGGGAACCAAGAAATGGGGTTTTATACTGTAGGAGCACAGTCTACTATAGTACTGTATTCACTGTGCATATTTTTCATGGATGTGAGTGTGTGTGTGTGTGTGTGTGTGTGTGTGTGAGTGTGTGTGTGTGTGTGTGTGTGTGTGTGTGTGTGTGTGTGTGTACTTGTGGTTATGTGTCTGTGTGTGTGTACACTGAAGATTTCTATGTAAAGATGCCAGAAGTTTTTGAGTGATCTAAAAAGCAGGCTTATGCACAACATTAGAACTGTATTGAAAAGAGAAAGAGAAAGCGAGAAAGACAGAGAGAGAACTCTCTGAGAGCTAATGCCAAGCAAACAAGCGAACAAAAAGAAAAAAACAGCCAGTTTGTGGTCTGCTGTCAATGGACTATCTGTAAAACAATACAATGTCTCTAAAACTGACTATAATCAGCTCTGATTTCTTTCTAATAGGCCTTTTACAGTAGATAATAAACATGGTTATATTGTCATAACCATGATTTATTGTCTGCAAGCTTTACTGCCATGTCACAAAGACACTCTTATAGAAAACAATAGTTTGTTGTTTTCATGGTGAATTGTGGGCAAAAGAAGATGATGATTTGTATTTAAATGTTTTGCAGAATGGGATGAGAAATGCTGAAGTGTGAATAATGAATAACAAAAAAGCAATAAAACTTTAAGTGCCAATTCAGTGAAACTTGGCACAATTCTAAACTTTTTGGATGTATTTTCCTGTCAAGGCTCCAGTTAACTAGGGAACAAAAAATAACTTATTTACCAAAGATGTAGTCTTCCTGTGTTTCATGTAGCAAACACCAAAAGTTAATAATAATGTCTGCACCACTCTGTGACCATTACTTATTGAATACTGAAGCCCTGTCTCTAAGCACGGATGGTCCACTGACATGTTTGGACCAGATAGAACCTGACCCTGGAACAGAACCAGCCCAGATCTAACCAATGACAGGATCACTGGATCAGCGCTGACCCCGTTTCAGAGTCAGCGTCTATCTGGTTGAGAGATCAGTTCCTGTTTACAGGCAAAACTACTGATCACTTCCAGGTCACCTTTTCTCCTCTATCCCCAACGTCGCCCTTCTCGCCCCTTGAACCAGGTAAGCCCTGTAAAATACAACTCTAGTTGATTACTTGCTCTCTCACACACACACACCCACAGACACACCCCCACACGCAAACACACACACACAAACACACAACCTGAACTTGAGCCAGGGAACACTGTATCACTGGTGTGATAGAGTACAGGTCAGCTGGCAGGATCAGCAGGTACAAAGGACTGGAGGTGGATCGCCGGTTGAAAGCTGTTTTGGTCATTTTCTCTGACATTTTCATGTTCAAATATAACACACAAGACTACAGACACACATAGACTCACACTAGTGAATACAATTTTACAGTCACTCTTAAAACATTTAAAAGAAACTCACATCCTGTCCAGGAGTTCCAGGAGAGCCCTATAGCAAAAAAACAACAGCATAAAAAACACAACACAGTATATTATATAAAGTTGAATGAGACTACACAATATCTAGATCAGATATTAGTGCTTGTCAGATGGCATATGGTTAAAACTGTAAATATATACAGTACATACACTGTATACAGAACATTTGAATGTTTGAGTCTTAATGCTTTTATTCTTTTATCTTTCTTTATCATTACATATTTTCTGATTATTAAAGCAATAGTCCTGAGACAGTCAACCTACAGTACTGTTGTTCGAGGTTGCTGAATGCTGTCGTTAGGAAAAAGAACGGGAGTTTGGTACAATGACTGAATGGCAAAACGGCAGCCAACACTAATTGAAGGCAAGAAAACCCAGTAAGTGTTAGCTGCGAGTTCAGTCGATCTTGTACCAAATTGTCTTGTTATTATTCCTACCAATAGCACTTGGCTCAAGCCTCAAACAACAGGGCTCTGGGCTGTCTGCAACACACATTTAACTATGTATTTTCTTGTCATTCAAATGTGTTTTTTAGTTGTCTGTGTGTGAAGCACAATGAACTGCTTTTGTATGAAATGTATGTGTGTGTGTGTGTGTGTGTGTTTGGTGTGTATGGTGGGAATACTTACAGGAAGACCATATGGTCCCCTCGGCCCAGGTTCACCATCAGCACCCTTCTCACCCTGAGCCAAACACAGATACCCATTAGCAACAGGTGAGCACTAAAGGCCTTTGTGACATCTCTTAGGATTCCACATCATACAGTATGCCTTACTCAAAAAGGCCATTTCCACTAGGCAGGAAGGCTCGGTGTGGCTTGAATTGGTTAAGCCAGATTCAACTGGTTTCGACAGCCAATCATACCCTTGCTGAACAGGTGGGCTGTGGCACGGGTGTGGGTGGAGCGTGGGCCAGATGCTGATGCTTTTGCATCCCCACATTTGACTGTCGAAATATCCATAATCAAAAATGCTATTCATGCCACAGCAACGAGAACAAGTGGAAAGTTCCGTAAGTAGGAAATTAAAGCTGGTCTAGCTGCACCTTTGAAACAACATTCCACTGTGTATGGTATGGCTTGTACCCCCATGGAGGAGTGGTATGAAAGTGGTATGTGCTGGTTATTTGGGATATATTTCCAATATTATGTGATCAAAATGTGAAAAAATTGTGCAACAAACCGAGCTGTCTATATCACCTGGTGGAAGTGGCCTGTAAGGATCATTATAGTCCAGGTGTTGTTTTGTCCATTTCCAAAATTGCATGTCAAGAGAAAGTGTACATATTCTACTAACTACTGTGCTCCAGTGCTGTATGCAGTATGTAGTACAGCAGCTTGTCTTTTCGGAAACAGCATTGCACTCAGTTCACGTTCACGACACACCCCATCCACAAGGGGGCACCAACTTGCTTCTTTGGCCAAGTAGCTACTGGCTAGCTTTCAAAAACCCAAGTTTTAATGGTGGAATTGTGTGACATGCTTGGACTGGACTGCTTGTGGGCCTACCCTCTCCTGTTTGGACTTTGCATTTGGGCCATTTTTGTTTATTCCCAATTTGTTTTTTGGGATTTTTCCCAGATACATGAACCATCTGGGAGTTGGGGGAAAGGAGCTCCACATATGGCCTTTCTGTCCTGTGGGACAATGCCTTGGCTGAGTCACGAACTCTGAGGTAAGCTGAATTCCCCTTGTATTTCATCCACTTTTAGCTGGTACTCTTCCTCATTCTTGCACACACTTAACATTAGGTTAGCAACTCTATGTCTTAGCAACAGTTTTTCCTACACTTGGCTTTGAGTTCGTAGCAGGATGTGATTTCATAAAACAGGCAACAAATTTTGGTGCAAACACCACACAATATTTGTGTGTTGAGATGTTACATAGCTTGTCACGTACATCTAAAAAATATAAATGGTCACATACTCTTATCTGACTGAATCAAATCAAAGTTCTACTGGAGTTATGTTGTGTGCTGTTTGTTGAGTTCTGTGGTCATGGTGTGACTGCTTTCATTTTTTTCAGTGAGACATGATTCTACAAGTTGTTATATAAACTAAGCCAAATTCTACTGGACAATGTGTCACTGGTGCATATGAAGCCTACAGTTCCACAACATCTGTTGACAACAGCTCATTTTTACTGAATGTCTCTTGGCTGTAACATTATGTAACAACAAATATATCCTAACATGTCTTTAGTATATCAGCACTCCAGAATGCTACGGGATGTTCCTTTTACTTTGAATGGTCCTTCCCAAAGTTCAGAAGACAGTTATTTCTGTATAATGACCACTGTGAAAGTATAATGACAGCTGTCAATGGCAAAAAATGTTTAATATCATTGTGCAAGTGGAAATTATTCAAGTATCGCAATGAAACATCATTAAATGCGAAAGTAGAGATGGATGATCAATGGCGTTCTAAAGAATGTTCAACTTTGTGTTGCATCGCAAACTATTTGTTTATTAGCAGAAGCCACGAAATGGTAAAAAATTTAAAAGATGTATTAAGTGTTTTGTTATTGAATCGTGCACACTGTGGTTATTGTCATTCTAATGTGCTTAAGAAGTGATCTTTATTTATCCTAGGGGTAGACTTGTCTTTTGATATTGTCCCATCCGGGGGCTAGTTTGCACATACACACACAGTTGGAGCTGTGATCCCACAACACTCAGAGCACACAGACCCACACATGGAGCAATGGGCAGCCATTGATACAGCCATTGTTACGTTGTCAGACAAATCACATTTTTGCCAACAGTGCCCTGATATATGCAGTGATTTCCTGAATATAAGCTGAACCATGTATAAACCTCTCGCCATTAACCTGTATTAACCTCAGTTTACTAAACATTACTTATTGAATCACAGATTACATTGAATCAGATCAGATCAAGTAGAATGATGAAAAGAAATACAATCCTGTATACAGCCCTTACCTCTGTATAAACCTCATAGATGAAGAAATTTGTCAAAATCAATGTATTAACCTCGGTTAGTAATCGGGAAATTACGGTGCTGAACAATAAAATTTAAATAATTTAAAAATTTAATAAAATTTTGTGCTGTTTGTATTTTTGTTCCATGTGTATACATTCAAAAGAGGGGTATTATATATTGACAGTGTAAATATATCGTAACCGCATTAGGCTTAGATCTTTATATCTACACAGAGATATTATACATAGATATAGGCACAGAACCAAACCAAATGTATATACTGCAAATAATATGAAGGAACTGATAGTCCTGTACTTACGATATCTCCCTTTGGACCTGCTGGACCTGGCGGTCCCATTGGGCCATCCATTCCCTAGAACAAGACAACTCATGTTACCAGATTCTTCCATAAACATAAATATATACATACACACACACACACACGCACACACCACCCTCACAATAAACACAAAAGGACACACATCTTGCCAGACAGCAGCCTATCTACTGGAGGGCGTGGAAATCATACACAGCATTTCTTTCTCTCTAATGATGTCTACACCAAGCTTTTGCAAAAGGCCAGACATACAGCACACTCGGTCTCTTTGTCTGAACTGGCATATTATTCTGTCTCACAGGACCAGGAATGACAAAAAAATTAAATAAAACAAAGTTCTGTCTATGACTTCCATGCACAGTGTACATAGACACACAGCTACGGTACATGTGAACAACAGCAATGGTAGTGTTAATAGATGAGTGGGTGTTAATACAGTGTTAATAACACTCTTATTAACACAAAGAAAAGTACCTGAGAGAATCTGATTTTGAGACTTTCTTTTTTTCTTTTCTTTTGATTGTATTCTTTCCTTTGCATTTTTGTCACTAATACCAAAGTCTGTCAACAAAATGCAAGGAAAAGGACCCCCCACAGCAGGAGGAACAGTTTGATCTCAGCCTCTGGGCTGATGTACACAAAATGACGCATGGGAGGGAGAGTTGCCGATAGTAGAGATGGAGGCAGAGAGGGTTGGTTGGGGTGGGGTATTTCTGGTGGGTTGGGATGGTGTGTTTGTGTGGGGAGGGGGGATTAAGTAGTGGGGGTGGAAACTGTGCCAGGTGAAACTCACCCTCGTCCCAGGCTTGCCGTCCAAGCCAGCCGCTCCCTGTGAGGTTATATGTGGGGGGATGGGTGACATGAACAAGGGGGTTATTAGTTCATGATGAACACACATATACTGTCAACGCTGTTACTGAGGGAGCATGAGACAAACAAACAGGCACACAAACAAATAGACAAGCAAGCAAACATAAGCATGTGTGTTTTAGAGTGACTGGCTAGTGGTATATGCAGACAGGGCAGAAAGAGAGGGGAGTGCAAGGAGTCATAAATACAGGACATACAGACACATACATATACACACAAACAGAGATACACACACATACAAACACACACAAACAGATGAAGTCACTGAGAGGGAAGTCAGTGGAAAATATGCCAGACAAGGAGACTGAAAGCTTTTGAGCAAAGGAGACTTTTCGGGAAGGGTGGAGAAAGAGAGGGGTGGGAAAAAAAGACAGAAAGGAGGAAGGGAAATTAAATGAAATGATATAAAGAAATGCACAGGCAAGACAGAAAAAGAATAAAGGATATGAAGAAGGATAAAGACAGGAAATGGAAAGACATAGGGTAGGAGGAGGTAAGAGAGGGAGACGGGGGAAGAGAAAGTGAGGGAATGCAGTGTGTGGAGGAGTGGTGAACACAGCAGAATGTCCTGTCAGACTGAGGAAGGAGATGGAGAACAGTAGGAGGTGCTGGGGACAGGGGAGCAGCGAAGCAGGAGTGGGGTCAGTGAGGTCTGAGAAGAGGGGTCACTTGGCTCATAGAGAGGATGGAAGAGTGAGAGTCAGAGGTCTGGGGTCGCTGAGACCCCTGGATGCATGTCTGTGGCATGGCATGGAATTGCCTGGCGGCTGGAGGCTACTTACGGGGAGACCCAGGGGTCCTCGGTCACCCTTGTGCCCCGGCTCCCCACGCGCTCCTTTCAGGCCATGCAACCCGGGTTCTCCCTAAACGCCAGAGGGCAAAGGTCTGCTCAGGGCAAGGGTGCTCCAGGCAGGAGCTTCACATGTACAAACACATACACACACACTCTCTCACTCATTCTCACTCAAACTCACACCCACAGCAACTTCATGAGCTGACATTTTCTTCTTCAGTGTTTCAGTTTTTTGGCAACTGATGCAAGTTTGTATTCATGGGGTTGCATCATCTAATATATACTGCACAACCCTTTTGGCCTATAGACATCCCATAATAAACAGCTGATCCATGGAAATTGAAGAGATGTTTCTGATTCACTGTGTAAGTATGGTTATAACCACATGTCATTGGTTTAGAGTCACTAGGTTAAAGTGTATTAAGGTAATGAGGGTTTTAATTGTATTACTGATTATAATTGGTCAACATGCATGTGAGGATTGTCTCTGGCACTGGTGGTTAGGGGGATTTACCTTCGGTCCAGGGAATCCATGAGGGCCCTAGAAAACACATAATGTCATGTGTCAGTCTCACATATCAGCTCCTGAATAGCATAGACCCAGAACCCAGACCAAATCCATGCCAAACTGAGGCTACACCCAGACCAGAACTAGTGCCATGGCCTCTATGCGTGGGAGAGTTCCCACCAGGTGCTCTGTTACACAGCAACCACATGACATAACCTGCAGGGTGGAGCTGGACTCAAGTACACAGGTGCGCTGTCAACGGGCGCCATAACACCTGAAACCCAACCTGTTATCTAATCTACCTGTCCAAGTTTTACAGAACCGTTAATCTTCCTTACACACACATCCTCTGTAGCACCGCCTGTTATTGAAGACCAAAACAAGGACTAAAACAATGCCTGCTATAGATAGGGTTTTGCAGTCCATGCAGCTGAATAGTGTTGCTGTTAGGATATGAAGTGGCTGAATCCCAATGTCTCCCCTTTAAAGACTTAAATGGCTTCATGGTTGATTGATTCCTGCCAGTTCAGTCTATTGAGGGTTCAGGATTTAGGGTTAGGGAGGGCACTGAGATTCAATCAGTGTCATTGCTGCAAGCCTTATCTATTTTGGGCCAAACATACATTTCCCCTTCCTGTCTCTCCCTGTGTTTATCAGTGTTTGGGGCAGAGCTCAGACAGTGACTCTCGACTGACTGGAGTTTTTTTTGGAGTTTGCTGATATCACTGTTGGGTCCTGTGTGAAGGGCAAACACTCACCATCGGACCTGGGGGACCATGAGGGCCTGGCGCTCCTGGAGGACCAATAATCTACATGTGAGAAAGAGAAAGATAGGAATAGAGGGCAATAGAGGAAGAGGCAGTAGGGGAGAGAGGATAAGTCAAGCACAGAATATGGAATCAACAAAGAAATGAAGAAGTAGAGATAGAGAGGGTTTGATAAACAGATGATATGCAAGACATAAAAGACAGAGTGAGAGAGAGGAGTGTGTGTGTGTGCGTGCGTGAACGCGTGTGTGCGTGTGTGCGTGTGAAAGAGAGAGAGAAAGAAAGAAGAGAGGGGAGGGTATGCATTTACACAATCAGCTTTGCAACCACCACATCCTCAACCATGTGCTGTCTTACATCATATCACACTGAGACCACATTGTGTCCCAACACACTCTTTACATTACATCTCTCTGGCACAGAAGAGATCTTCAGTTTATTGTATACCAGGCCAGATTAGGGCCAGCACTGGAACGGATCAGCACCACATCAACACTAAATCCAATCTGGATCAGTACCAACTGCAGCTACCCTGCAGGGCTGCTTTAGCTGCTCTAGTTGGTGAGGTCCTTGAGGCCAGTGTAATCTTTAAGCCCTTGACTCAGTGTACTGGCCTAGAGCCACACTGTGAAACGTATGCAGGGCTTTTCAGTACTGGACACTGTTGGATGTCCTGTTTCTGCTGAGCCCATTCATATGAACTCTGGGAGATTTCTGGGTTAGAGTTGCAGGCTAAACCATCACGGTCACTACTAAAAGTAGTGTATGGAAGAAGGATGTGGTTGTAAAAACTATAATGAGGAGTCAAATGCAGTTTTGTGTGTGTGTGTATGAGAGAGAGAGAAATGGGCGTATAGGGTGGCTTGTCTGTGTATTTATCTCTGAATACACATACAGGGACATTGGAGGGTATGGATTGTAATATAATTTCTTGTTGTGTTAGACTTCAACACACACACACACACACACACACACACACACACACACACACACACACAGGTTGAGACTCACAGAGGGGCCCTGTGGACCAGGCAGGCCAGCATCTCCCTTATCTCCCTTCAGACCATTGACACCCTGGGAAATGGCATAAACACAGACAGGAAACAGGACAGGAAATGACACAACTTCTGTAGTTTCCTCAGATCACATGGCATTGTCATGGAGTACTTGTGGTGATGAACGGCCTTGAACACAGCTTTGCATCCACATGTTTGAATTTAATACAGCATCTTCACATGGTAGAATGTGATATAGTAGAAGAGCCTATCAGGCACAAGTTGGTTTGAAAGATCACTTTGTCTATGCCTTTGGACATTACATCAGTAGGGTTATTCATTTGCATTCTGTTCCTATATTTTGGATGTTTGAATTAAAAAAAAACAAAACAAAAAAAAAAACATAGCACCTTGCTGTCAGCAGCAGATGTGGCTTTTGTCTTACCGGGAGTCCAGGGAGACCCATGGAGCCCTTGTCCCCTGATATCCCAGGCATTCCCATGTCACCCTTGGAGCCTTTTAGACCCTGCAGGGAGATCAGACCTTTGGTTTTACAAGCAGTAATGCATAATTTTGTTATTTTACATAATTTTTCATATAACATCTACAATTGAAAACGGACAAATCGTCAAATTTCACATAATAATCCACTTTGACTGAAATTGCCCTATAGATATTTATGCATCCATTAAAATTATATATATTTTATTGCCACTAGGCCAGAGTTCCTCCTCACCCTCTCTCCATCCAGTCCAGGAAGCCCAGGGGGGCCCTGTTCACCCTGAATGGTAGACAGAGATAACATGCATTAGTTCCACAGTCTCTATAAAAGTTCATAGAGTACAGCATGAAATATTTTACTACAGTTTTACTACAGTTGTTATGGTTAACATTCATAGGTGCATTGATACAGTGATTTTCAGATCTACTTCAAAGGTAGCCAGTTACAATCAGAAAAGAGAACCCCATTGTTAAGGGAGATAAAAGTCAGTATATGAATCCCAATGCCCCCCTAACGCAAAGTCCTAAACCCTCAAAGATTTAACTGACGTGAATCAGCCAATCATGAAGTTGATTAATGATTGAAGAGGCTTTGATAAACGGTGTGTGTGCATGTATGTGTGTGTGTTGTGGTGTGTGCATGGGTGTGTTGCTGCTTACCTTGAGGCCTGGTGGTCCAAGAGGCCCAGGAGGTCCTGGTGGTCCCTGGTGTGAAAGAGAAAGAATTTAAACTTCATCATGATCATTACCTCTATCATTAACAACAAGACTCTATGCTGATCTGCACAGAAATCTCATGGTTTAATGATCTTTTTTCTAAGAGTGTGAGACCTGAGTCTTTGCAGCAGCATTTCAGACAACCAGACTTATTATTCAAAAATATTTTTGGCAGAAGGTTCACATGCATAGCAACAACAATAACAAAAATAAATGTCTGACACACACACACACACACAGTAATGCACACACATTTTAGGGAAGTGGGACCACATGGGTTTTTCACAGAGGAGTACAATCATGACAAATGATGAGGAAAACCACTATGGTGACTTTCACATAAAAAAATACACGCACACACACATACACACACACACACACACACACACACACACACACACACACACAAATGGTGGGACAAGTACTGAGTCATTAGTGCTCAAGCATGCTATAAAGGGAACCAGTCAGCAGTTTCCAGCTGCGTGGCACACGGTACATGATTAGATTGCATAATCACACACACACACGCGCCTCTGGGTTACCCTGGACAGGAGGACAGAAGTGAAGCATCTACAGGGTTGAATGTTAGAAGTTAGATATTAATCTAACCAGTTAGAGACACAATAGATATGCAAGAATCTTTATAATTTTTTTATCATTATCAGTCGCACTATGTATGGTCAAGTTCATGTATGTGTGTTAAACAAATAATATACACAAAACATATTACTTTCCACTCCCATTTCTAAGGAGATTTCAAATAACTAAGATATTGGTGTTGTCTAAATGCTTCAAATACACAATACAGTATGCTATCCATGTTATCTTCTCAATAAAATAATGAGTCTAATAAAATATACTCATATTTATGTACCCAGGCTAGAACAGGTTTTCAAAAAAAAATTTTAGTTGTATGTTGAAAGTGTAGGTGGTTATTAACAGGAGGACCTATCCGATAATTTTTTTCACTGACATGGGCCTTGAAACAGGTGTTACCCAATGTGACCTCTAAGCGTAACACACACACACACATACACACACACACACACACACACACACACACACTTCCCATGATGCTCCTGTCTGTATGTATTTGTAAATGGTCAGGCACCACACAAACATTTGCAGGTGACGAGGTCAGGATTCAATTCAATTCACACACACACACACACACACACACACACACACACACACACACACAAAGACACACACAGCACAGCACTTAAAATAACCGGCACAGATATATCACGCATGGCACATGTGGTAATAGATAAGGAACATGTTCATGACATGGGGTGGGAGTGGGGGTGGGAGTCCATGCTGGGTGATAGTTCAGCACTGTAACACAGCCAAAGACACAGACAAGATGACGAAGATGAGGATGAAGAAGATGAGGATGATGCATTACCGTCACAGTAATAGTGGTAATCTTCTGTTGTTGGCCAAAAGAAAGAGAGAGAGAGAGGGGTCAGGAAGGGGGGTGGGAAGGAGGGAGGGAGGGGAGGGGGAGGAGAGTAAGAGATAAGAGTACTGGTTACACACCAGAAAAAACTGATGTGTGTCAGATGCCACACACACACACACACACACACACACACACCTTCCTCCAGATAGCTGCTGTTTGAACTGAAACTTGAAAATGTACCAATGCAATGTCCTCTGGTGAAGATTGGAGAAAAGCATGTAAATCTTTAGCCTTTGTGGGTTACTGTCAGTAGCAAGGAATAGCTGCCTAATGTGGCCATGGACTTGGGAGTTGACTGTCGGCATGACAAGTAACTCACTAATGTGATAATGGACCTGACTCACTCAAGTCTGTTCCTGAGGCTTTCAAATTAGGCAAACAGAGGTTGAGGAGACAATATTTTCAACATTTACTCTGAACTTTCGAAACTGTTTTTTTTTGGGGGGGAAGCAGACATTCCAAACAGCTTATTTTGGAATAAAGTTCTTAACTCCAGCATCTATGTCTGTTCTCCAAGACTAAGTCACCTAAATGTGTTTTGTGTTTGCAAATGAAATGAGGAGGCTATTTGTTCACTGTTTAGACTAGAACCAGACTGGGTCGTGATCTTGCCCAGATCTATTCTCAAGATGGGTCCACTGTGCAAGCTTACTGCAGATGTCATTTGTACTGTATGTGAAACAATCTTTAACACCAGGCAAAGTTGATGATCAACAATGCTGTGAGACTCTAGTAATCAATAATCCTTTTTGATTAATCAGTAATGCTTGACTTGTAAAGGGACAACAACAGTGAAGTGACGGCAGGGGTAAGTTTGACTGTCTAGGTGGTGACTGTGTATGACCTCAGTCCATATAGGGCTAAGTTTGACTAGGGATGACTTTGGTCTCAGCAGTCCATGGAGGGGTAAATATGACTGTGGTGTGACTATACTTTGGCGACTTGTCTCTGGCTTGTAGTTTGTAGTGACTGTATGTCAGTGGTTACTGTGGCCCATAGGTACATCTGTGTTTGATGTGTAGCCACTGGGGCCCAGATAGAAGGTGTGTGTGTGTGAGTACATGTATGTATGTGAGTGTGTGTGTGTGTGTGTGTGTGTAATTATAAGCCCATAGAGAATGTGCATGTGCGTGCACTCTGTAGTCATGGGCCCATGGAGTGTGTGTATGAGGGAGTGTGTGTGTGTTCTGTGTAGTCATGGGCCCATAGAGGATGTCTGTGTGTATGTGTAGTCACGGGCCCATAGAGGATGTGTGTGTGTGTGTGTGTGTGTGTGTGTGTGTGTGTGTGTGTGTGCGTGTTGTGTAGTGTCTATGGCCCCTAGAGAGATAGGTCTGTTTGCTGTGTCTGGAGCTGAGAGGCTTCTGACCTGCAGGGCCTCCTGGATGTTGCCGTTGTAATCGATGATCTCGGTGATGCCCTGGTCTCCCTTCTGGCCAGGAGGGCCCTGTTTGGGTGTCACACAGAGGAAATCGATAACCATTAGACCACTGCTTGATCAAATTTCCTATTGTGATGTGCTATTTTAAATTATTTACAGATATCCGCACGCCTATATAAAGGTCCACTTTACTGGCCGTATTACACTTGCATATCAATTCACCCAACTCATTATGAAGTTTAAATGAACTGTCACGTTAACACAGGGTTACAATTTAGCGGCCTGACTGATGTTCACAGCATGGATTTGAAGTCAGTTATGCTGCATTTGGGAGTATGGGGAACAGTGATTTTACAAAAGCCAAGATGAGATAGAATCTTGCTTGACAACAGCAGCCCAAACTAACGACCCACTTTTGATCATAGCAACCATCCATTTAGAACTAGTAACGGCAGTTTATTCCAGTAGTTTTGAATCAGTCGATGCACAGCGGAAAGAAGCAGTTCTACAAACAAGCTTGTTTTAGCTATCAAAACGTGTGAATTGTTAGGAAAACTACATAGCGCAGATGTGGTAACAGTAGCATAAGCGGGATACTGAACTCTATGGCAAGTGTATATAGGTGAATAATGCACTTATCAAAGTGTAAAGGCCTGTCACCACCTCGAATGTGCAATATTCACAGATATACGCACGTCATGTTGTTCATTATCCCTTACATAATCAATGGACTTCAAGTAGTTCTAAAACCACAGGGCACACTGTGTGTCAACTATCAATCAATCAGGGCCGGTCTCCCCTAGAGCAACTTGGATTTAAGTGGTTAAAAGTTAAGGGTTAAGTGCCTTGCTCAAGGGTACACTGGTGGCTATAGCAAGCTAGCCAGGTTCCTCCATTTCTACACTACCTCTGCCCCAGATGTTCCTGTCCTGATGGCGGTTTAGCTGAACACTTAATTTCCCTTGGAATGAATAAAGTATTAATTCATCTTATCTTATCTTCATTGGGTCGGGGTAATTGGATCTGCTCTCTGCAAGCTGTCTATACAAACTGCCCTTTTAGACCGCAGCCCAATCAGGACGCAGGATCTGAGCCAGTCTTCTTCCTGGCCATACCTGTCAGAGCAGGTCTGAGAGGTCTGTCTTGACCCCGCACATGGAGACACTAACATCTATGTGGCCTAAGAGTGAAATTCAACAGCAGCAATTACAATAGAATCATCTTGTGGCAAAATTTGCAAAGCGAGGGATTTATTGTGTGAGTGAGTGAGTCTGCATTTGTGTGTGTGTGTGTGTGTGTGTGTGCTTGTGTGCGTGCATATTTGAGTTGTACTTGGGTGTGTGACTGATTTACTTCTGCCTTTGAGACATTTACTACAGCTGTCAGGACTCCAGGGCAGAAGTGAGAGGACAGTCTCTCATCTGTCTCAGTGTTGGCTCCACTACCACAGCCATGGTAATTAGTACTGCCTGGGCCCTGATCTAGATGAAACCATCTAGACGTCATACTGTTTAAACGTATGCTAAACCAGTACCAGCAAGATCTCAAGTAAGCAGTTTTCTATATGTGTGTTAGAATGCAATATCCCGTTTGTTCATTTGACAGAAGCTGGTCAGTGACACTGACCTCTAGTGGTCAATGCAATGTAAAGGTGAGGCTCCTGCTGGCAGACTTGGCTTCTTAGACATGGAAATATCATGCTGTATAAGCATGATGCATGCTATATAGGAATGCTACTAAACTACAATACAACTATGCAAGAACTTACTCTGGGTCCCATGGCTCCAAGGTCGCCTTTGTCTCCAGTGTCTCCCTAAAACATTCATGATAATGAACAACACAGTCAGCACATAAACATTGATACAACATTGGATAAGAATATAAGCATGTTCATGCAAACAACCCTAAGAGACTGACTGACTGACATTGACAGAAAAGACAGACCCTACCAAAACAGTAGAGCATCACATGCAAGAAGAGTAATCCAAATCCTTAACAAGGAGGAAACAGGAATGAGTCTCACCGACCTTTAACCCTTTAGGGCCAGGTGTCCCTGCCTCTCCTTGTGCCCCCTGGTGGTGGGATGAAGACAAATGACTAAAGTTAAAGAAAGGCCTCCACTTCATTAGGATTCAGCCAAAAAATCCGCTCATGACGCTATTGAATACTCTTTGGCTTAGGACAATTCCTATCCTAATAAAATGACAGAAATATTTACTGGCAACTAATCCATTCTGATTCCCTTACTGCTTAGAAAAGGTGCTCCAGTGCTTCCTTTGAAGCCTCCTTTAGCATGGTGTACACTGACCCACAATTCCTTGCACTATGAAACAACAACCAATCAACTTGGCACAGATTGGTAGCACCCACCTTACTGTAAGTGGATTCAGTTTCTCACAAAATCGCTGATTTCTTTTTGTTTTGAGTTCATCTTTACATCTCTTCTTGACTCCATGGCGTTTTACAACGAGGTGGAGATAAAGTGGAGAATGAAACAAGACAGGAGAGACTTTTTGTAAAGGAGCCTTGAGCTTAAGCAACCACATACTTCTGAACTCACCAGGCCACCATATCAAGGCCACTATGACCCAACATGATGAGTCATTTTCCCTGGTAAAGTAATCAGGGGGAGCCTGTTTATTTGAACTGCTGTGAGTAAATGCCCCTCCGTCTTTGCCATGTCTGAGTGTACTGCCCTCCTGGGGCAACTAGTTTGATGGGAAAAGGGAAGTGAACTCAGTGGAGACCCAGCTTTTGTTTGGACTGAAATGTCAATAGGCCACCCATCAAAACCAGCCGTCAGTGTAAACGGTCATGAACTCTAGTGCAAGGCTTAGCAATAGCACCCATCTACCCAGCTGAATTCAGATTGGCATACTTGTGTAATACAACATGCATTGTCTAAAGGTGCTTGATTTAGTAACCTCCTTGTAATGTAATATTATGGTCCAATATAAAATCCCATGAGCACCTGTAAACTTACCAAGATAATTTAAACATAAATTCTGCAGCAATCTCACTTTTTTTTTGTCAAGAGCAGAGCGGCAACCTCTAGCTCTAGTGTTTATATTACACAAGTTAATATTATGCCCAGCTCAGGTCAACCAGCAATGCTTGTTTACAAAAACATATGGGCCTACAGAAATAGATTGTAATAGACTCTAATGCTATAATGTATTTGTTGCCAGAGGCATCTGCTAAGAAACACAATCATAAACACAATGGGAAAGTACAAATAGATTTATTCTTACAATCAACAACACAATAATGCTTGTAATATTTCTTCATCAAAAAAGCTGGATAAGCTTGAACAACTATCATCTCTTAGCCTATTTGCTGAATGTGACAGATTTCATATGTATAAGGTAAACCTGTTGGTGTTTTAATTTCCCTAAAGCACCACTATGGGGCAGCAGAGAGCTATTTCATGTGTGAAGTCCCTATTCATTGGCCAACAGGACAGACTCGCTACTTATAGTTCTGGCCCACAAAGTTTATGATATAGCCCAGAGTGCAGACATTGTGGAAAACAGAATGCCCTGGGCTGATGCAAATATGTGGAATGCCGGAATACACAGGAAAAAATGTGGAATCTCCAACCGCAAGGCTGCGTCTGTGTGAATACTCCTCCTCACGCACACACACACACAAACACACACACACACTCTGTGACCTCTGTGGCTTCACTCAGACCAGGGTGACGGTAATGACCTTCTGTTCAGACAGGGTGTTACACACACACACACACACACACACACACACACACACACACACACAAACAGATACATACTGTGTATGTATGCATAATCGCACAAATATCAATACACACACGTTGAAAGAACTAACCTTCTGTCCAGCTGGGCCGGTCTCTCCTCGTTCGCCCTTTCCTGGTGGCCCCATCTCCCCTCGCTCACCCTAGAGAAATACACACATACACACACACACTTTCTCAGGATCACCCGTGGTCATCTGCATGACCTCTTGACCCCTTGAGGTCAGCCTGAACGGTTGGGCATGTGTGTGAGGTGACAGGCAGGACTGGAGTGTTGGTTTCTGAGAGAGAGAGACGCGTCTCACCCCAGATCCCAGATCAGAGGAGCACGGGCACAAACACATTTTATTGCAGAGACGCGCAAAACCAACAGACACGGATTAGGCTTGTTGTTTGTGCAGTAAATATAGGACTGTCACATTGCTGTGGTCCAGCCCAGAGCCACAGGCCTTCTCCTCCTCCTCCTCCTCCACCTCTTCTTCCTTGTCGTCCTCCTCCTTCTCCTCCTCTTCCTCGTCCTCCTCCTCTTCTGTGGGGTTGTCTCTGATTACGCTGGTCCCTCTCTGTCTCATCTCTATTTGTGCCTCATACTGGGACTAACACAAACGTCTCAAGAGGGCAGTGTGGTGTTCGTTTCACCTCCATTCTTTCTCCTTCTCTCTGACTTTTGCTCTCACCTTATCTCCACACATATTCTCTCTCTTCCTTTTCTCTCCTCTCTTTCAATCCCTTTCTCTCACTCCGCCACTTTCTCTCTAACCTTGGCTGTCTCTTACTCACATAATCCTCTTCCTTACACTCTCAGAAGTTTACTTCTTTCTTTCTTTCTTTCTCTCTTTCTTTCTCTCTCATGCAACTGACAACTGTAACCGAAGTAGTTTGTAGCCCCTGCAGTGTTGACAATACAAACTTCCTACTGCTCATTCCTACCCCAAACCCTCTTTACCCCCCTCCCCTCCCCCTTCCCCATCACACACACACACACACACACACACACACACCCTCATCATCAGGCTCGAGACATCTAATTCTCACGATTTAATAGCAGCAGTCTAAGCACGGCTGACTGATCAGCAGAGCGACAGGGCCATTAACTCTCCTTCCACGCCCAGCCCAGGACTGCTAAACTCAGCCTCCAACTCAGCCAACTCTGCATTCCACTTCAGGCTTCTGTGCCTTGTCTGCTGTCTTCTACCCTCCCCATTGTACATCTGCTGCTGTGGCTGCTGTGGCTGCTGCTGCTGCGGGGTCATGTCTGGGTGTTTAGTACGGGAGTCATCGGTGTGAAGCTATTGACTGGTACAGGTGGGCTCCATGCTGCTGAGTCCTCTAGAAGATGCTGCACAGGGCAACAACTCTGCTTCAACTTTATGGCCTCAGCAGAATGAGTTACTGCTCACTGCAGCAAACTAGTGTACTTCTTATATACACTGCCAGTGTGAGTTAGCCAATAATCTGTTATCTATTTGTTGCTTTGCAAATACTATTTCCCTTTGAGAATGTGAATCTAGTGATATCCTATGGACTGACACAGATCAGCTACTTTGCAAAGTAAAGTCTTCAGTGTGATGTTGTGGACAGCTGGGTCTTCATATCCTTATTGCAACACTGAGAGGCACTAGAGCTCTGTTGAACTACTGTATCGTTATGTCTCCTGTGAGATTCGATGGATCCCAAACATGCCATTGTGGAGCTAAACAGATCTGTGGCAGTGTTCTGTCTCAAGTAAAATGTGGCATCCTAAAAGTTTGCTGCTTGCTTACATGCTTAGCACAGAATGTCTGCTGTTAGATAGAGTTTAAGTTTTCATAGAGTTTAAGTTCTGTCTTCAGTAAGACATTGGGGAACGTCTGCATTGTCTCTGTCCTCTATGTCCTCACAATGTCTGCATTGTCTCTGTCCTCAGTGAAAGATTGAGAGGTTTGGTTTGGTGCGTCTTTATGTCCTTAGCAAGACTGTGGACAATGGATATTCTACCGCATCTTCATGTCCCTTTGAGATGCCCTGTGTTTTTGTGTGCTCAGCCTGCTTCTGTAGCCCATAGAGGGTCTGTCGTGACTCTACGTGTTTGCTGAGACTAGCTGAGCCCACAGATGTGTCCTACTGTGTCTTTATGTGTTCGGCGAGACTCAGAGAGCCCACAAAAGGTCTGCTGTGTCTTTATGCGTTTGTTGAGAGTCTGTGGTCTACAGAAGGTCTGCTGCAATGTTAGAGCTCCCAGCAGCCAACTGGCGTGCTCGTTAAACACCCAGCGGGAGTCTGCTTGTCGTCTGCCTGCCAGCTGAGAGACTCTAAACTACTGGTGGGGCCGCGCCGCAGGATAATGGCACCGCCAGCCAGCCTTGGTGGCAGATGGCACAGTTGGCATGGCAGTAACTCTCACTCTCACTCACTCCACACCCACTGGTTCCTGATAAGCATCTCGCCCTCTCATGCCATCTCGCCTCAGCAGCAACAGCGGCTACAGCTGTAGCAGATTCAGCCCGAATCAGACTCTCTGGGCCAGAGGGTAAGGATCAGATCGGATCGGGTCGGATCTGCTCCTGATTTAGAAGCTGTTTAGCAAGGTTTCTGTTCGGGTTCTGACAGTACTGCTTGATGCTGATGATCAGTGCGTGAGCATACAGGAATTTACGTAAGCTGTTTTTCTGCTGCAAATAGCAGAATAAGTACAAATTATTTTCTCCTTATCATTTAAAGATGGGATCTCCACCAGTGAGATCTTTTGTGCTTTCAGACTCATATGTTAATCTCACAAAAAAGATTGCAAATATTTCAGCTTGCTAAGATATCAGTTCAGCAGCCCAAGAGTTTTTCATCACTTCAGCACAGAATCTGATAGATCATTCAAGGTTGAATTGCTCAAAAACAGCAACACTATTTAAGCTATTCTTTACAGAACAAAAACTTTGTGTTGTTGTGGTCCTGTCTTTCGCTCTTTCTCATAGATGTAATAGTGTTAGAGTAGAGTGGGTCGAGTTAGTGATGCAAGTGTCACCCACCTTAGTTCCTGGAAGGCCCGGCAGACCTGGTTCTCCTTGAGGTCCAAGGAATCCTGGTTCTCCCTGGAAAGTCACAAGTGAGAGACTCCAAGTTAATTGCTCAGCACACACACAAACACACAGGCCAGTCATTGCATCAGCATCAGAGTCTCCAAACACACTCCACACCACACCCAGGCATAGGCCTGGTTACAGCTCAAGTGAACAGCACATTTACTTTTAGCCAACACATTTAGTTTCAGCAAAAGCACTGCCTGCACACATACACTAAATTGAGATTATTGTCTTTGTGGAAAAATCCTACAAGCTTGTCATGGATGACTGTCTGTATCTACTACACCCTCTATTCCACTCTTGTATCACCCTTCAACCCTCCACCCTCGCCCCCCCACCCCCACCCCTCCCTCAAAAAAAAGGAAATAAATAAATAATGAAAAATGTTTTCCATTGGGATTTTGATGTTCCCTAATGTGTTCCTCATCTCCGATGGCCTAGTTTTAATTTAAGGGCTGACTGAGCAGAGATCTATTAGGTGCTAATCGTGTCCCGGCACATGTTTGCGGCCGTGCGTGAGGACTGAGTTGTGGGAGGGAAGGGGAAGGAGAGGAGAGATGGTCCTCAGCCATTAGTTAAAACAGGAGGAGTGGAGAGAGAAGAGGCCTGGCCCCAGGAGGGTTCATGTTTTGAAACATTTTCACATCAGGCTCATGCTGTGCTCTCAATTTTGAACAGACATGGCCGCATTAACTAGCCTGGAAATGGAAAAAAACAATTATGATGTGTTTATAATGTCTGTTGTCCAGTGTTGTTCCTGGTGACCTGAACTTCACTATCCAAAAGTCTCATTGAGCAACTGTTATAGTTATTAAGAGGGAAAAAGTCAGACATGATGGCCTCCCTATCATTTAATGATTGCGCTTCCTAAATCTGTTGCTCTCTGCTGATCCATAAGATCCACAGCTCCCTAAGATAACTGACTGCACAAATCAGTGGAACTTTTGATGCCTTAAACACACCTGGCTTCGCTAATTAAGAGGGTATTAATTATCCTCACTAATCAGGTTTAATGAGAACATAAATGGATAGAGGATATTCATGGGCAAGTTGTGAAGTGAAGTATCCCTGCTCTTAAGGATTAGGATTCATTCTGGTGGATAATCCCACTGTCCATAGCTGTCCATAACATGTCCTAACCCCATATTTATGTTTATCTGTACTCATCTAAATTAGCTGCCTGGTCTCATTATGTGCATCATTGCATCCCTGTTCTCTGGTTATAGCTTTGATGAATGATGGACTACATTAACCCATATGGTTTTACATGAGACTGTGTGTTAACACATGACAATGTCTAAGACTGAATATAGACTATATCTACTTGCATGGTCCTGCTTTAGGCTGTGGTGTATGAGTGTGTGATAACTGGTGTTGTGCAAAGCATTAGCCTCAGCATAGCCAGCTCTGGGTGTGAGTGGGAAGGCTAGGCTATCACATCAACACAGGGTAGGGTGGCGTGGGAGTGTGTGTGTGTGTGTGTGTGTGTGTGTGTGAGTGAGTGAATGTGTGTGTTGGGGGGGGGAGGTTAGCAGCCGAAAAGCATTTCAAGCCCCCTTATGTGAAACCAGGGTTACACAAACTAAGAAGGGGGTCTTTCTTCTACCCGTTTCTTATTCTAACAAAGCCAACAGGTTACAAGCATACCCGAGCGATACAGGCAAACAGACCAAAACAGCAACGAGCATTTGTGAGCTCATGCCTGCATGCTTGCTGTAGCATTCCTCGCTCACATGTTATGAGGTTCAGACCAATGACCCTGCACTTGTTTTTTTTTTTCTCTCTGGTTCTTTTGTTCTTTCTTCTTTCTCTTCTCTCCTGGTTCACTTGTTTTAACAGATGTTGAAAGGCCAAGGTGCTGAGGTTTACTTCCCAGTAAAAAAAATGGGAAGGTAGTCAAACTCTGCCTTAAAGGGCAATGCACTTTTTCTTTCTCACCAAAGCTCTTGTCACATCACGTTACATCCAAGCAACAACCATGGACTACTACAGACAAGACAAGGGGGTCCACATTTTACTCTCATCTACTCTCTCTGTCTCTTGCATCATTTGCATCCCAATCATCTCACCACATCTGACAGCACTGAATGAGCCAGGAAATGGAGGGGAGGGGCAGTGAGCAATCACGCCAACCAGAATCTGATTGCTTCATTGTCTAGCCTGCATGAATTAATCAGGTCCTCTGTTCAGGAACCCACCCACCTGTAACCTAGCACAATGAGTCTATGCCATCCATGGAGATTAGATCTGAATGCAACCTTTCTTGATGAATCTGTCATCAAGATGAAAAAAACAATAGCATGGTGTAAGCTCATTGCTGTCAGCTGCATATCCATATTTGCCTACTGGTCATCTGGAGATAGTGTGTGCGCCCAGGCGAGAACTCATCCAAATGTTAGCTAACACTTTCAACAAATGATGCAGGACTGTGTTTCATGGAAGCATCACTGTATTTTGATCAATAACTGAAATTATGTTTCACTCTCTAGACTTTTTGGAAACACAGACTTGTCCAAATAAATTCCCTAAGGCAGCTGCAATCTAAAACGTCAAAAAATACCCATCTAATACCTATGAAGAATTACAGGCCTATTGTAAATGCATAAGGATGGTTTAACAGGGTTTTGAGGATCTTTACTAGAGGCACTGCCATAGGTTATAGGTCTGATTCAGGAAGCAGAAAGTAGATGGGGCAGGAAGTGAGGGTGGGGATGATGATCATGATGATGATGATGATGACGATGATGATGACAATCATGAGGGGGAACTGAGACACAACAACAAGAGCAGCAGCAGCAGAGAGCAGAGATTACCTTAATCCCGGGAAGTCCCGGCAGGCCTGGCAGTCCTGGCTCTCCCTACACAGGAAAAGTGCGACAGATTACAGCCAAGCCAAGCCAAGCCGAGAGCCCTTTCTGTCGCCTGGGAAACCAGGAGGGACCAGCCTACCACTGAGAGGGACCCTACATGTCCAACCTATCACTTGGGTCACTGCGGGTCATAGGGAAACTGCGGTTGCGTTTCTTGGACACATTACTGTACGGTAGCCATGATAACTCAGAGAGAGAGAGAGAGAGAGAGAGAGAGAGAGAGAGACAGACAATGACACGAAAGTCTCTTAATGTTTAGATTACCTCTTAATTACCTACAATGATCATTTTCCAACAATGCGGCAAAGAAAAACACTTCTAGGTTGTCTACGCCTCAGAGAAGTGTGCAGGTATCACAAAGTTCCAGTGTTTCTGCTTGGGTTTCCATGGAAACCTTGCATTCATCTTTGAGCTGTAATCATTTCACTTCCAGCGCTGTCATTACACCATGCTCTCAATTACATATCCTTTTAAATATGGGCCTGACGTCAGCGAGGCTGTGTGAGGCTATGGGTGTTTTAGGAACGACAGAAGAATAGGCTTTATGTAGTGACAGTTTCTCTCTCTCTTTTTCTCTCTCTCTATCTCTCTCAAGCAAGGAACTGACCTCACATTTTAAATGTGTTCTGGCACAAGTGGTTGAATGTAGACTACAAGGACCTCAACAAAGTTAATAAGTAAGCTAAACAAAGATTTTCTGAGGCATTTGCATGCCACATGCTGTATTCAGTTTAATCTCGCAATTAGTAATTCATCAAGTCATGCTCCATTGCAGAGATTAGGCAGATTATGTGGAGGAAGTGTGTCACACATCATCAAGTGAAATGCAGCCCAGCACGAGAGGCATACACTGCCTTGGTGCTTCTCCCCTGAGCAACATAAACTTGACTATGTTGCTTGTTTCTCTCCACTGGAGCCACAACTCCTCACACTCCCCTCAGTCTCTGAGGGTCACTCAGATGAATTATTCAGCAAGGATCGACTCTGCTTTACCCGTCACACAGTAATGAGGAATAAAGAGAGGAGCTGGACACACACACACACACACACACACACACACACACACAGACACACACTTCAGCTAGAGGCTATAGGCTTACACAGTGGGGTAAAAGTCAGTCTCAGTATCTTCGTAGACCAGTCGAGACTTTTTAAACTTTTGCTGTGTCTAACCTTCCCATTCTCCCCAGCACAGTCTCTCAGTGGTATGTGTGTGTGTGTGTGTGTGTGAGAGAGAGAGAGAGAGAGAGAGACTGTGCCTAGGCAGAGGACTGTGATTTTGTTCGAGGGAGAGTGAAAAATTAATGGCCTCTGTCCTGTGGGCATGGACAGTGTAATTAGATGCCAAGAGACTGCCACCCTCAGTATAAATTTGGCCTTGATGCCCTCCTCAATAATGTTTTTATTTGCCAGCTCAGTTCTCTATACCAAGACTGCCTTACAGCCCTGTGTGAAATTGTTTTACGAAAGGAGAATCATTTGGGTCTATAAATGATAGAGAATGGGGAAAAATACTACAAAATCCAAGTGGATAAAGTTCTCTCTGAGGTCTAGTTGCCTTGGTGATGAGAAAATGGCCACCCAATTGTTTGACATTCTAGAAGGCTATGGAACTGAAACATACGGTATTTGTGAGTTCCAGTTCCAAGTGAGGCAGTTTTACTGTTTCACCAAGTGCACAGTGGGGTCATTAAAAGGACACCCTTGTATGAAAAGTGTGAGAAAGCAAGTTAGTAAAACCACAGCACAACATTTTCAAGCCGTGTGTTAATCTGTCATGCATCTTGGTGACATCTGAAAACGCTGTTCTGACTTCTGATACTCTGATAAAGACTCATTGCCTAACTCATGTGTTTGCAATGACAGATGTCTGGACAACAAAATCGCTCAACCACATTCTGAGAAATCACTTTATTGGATCTCTCAGTTACTGTTGACTAGACATAAGACACTTTTTTCCATTGGACTGGATGTGTATTCATGGCTTTTACCTTTTGTCCACTACGGCCCGGCTCCCCAGGCTCACCCTACAGGAGAGAGAGAGTGAAAGAGAGAGAGAGAGAGAGAGAAGCCCATTCAAACTGACAGTGTTTGCTGCACTACTGTTACCTCCACCCATCTAGGGAAGATCCATACTGAATAGATACAGACTGTAATGGATGAATCCTTGTGAAGGGCTGTTTGGAGCTCTCAGGAGGAGCAGCACACCAACATACATTACTCACCTTTATGCCTGCAGCAGAGGATCCAGCATCACCCTGCAAGAGGTGGATAAGAAGGAGAACATTATAGGTGGAAGTGTTGAACTTAAGGTTTAAGAGCGCTGTCAGTGGCTGACAAAGTACAAGGTCTAGCTACAGCTCATTCAACATTGAAGCAAAACCTACTTACTAAATTTATTAAATACAAAAGTTTTATTAAAAAATAGTTTCAAGCATCACAAAAAATTGGCAGCACATCAGTGGAATTTTGCAGACTGTATCTTGATTCACTTACTCATTTTACTTGGTCCAGCACCCCGATTTCTAAAGAAGTGGATTGCATGCTTTTCATATAATTTTTCTAAAAAGGGAAAAATGCCTCTTCTCTGCTCTCCGCACCTCTCTCAGGCTTTTTGAATTTATCCACACTGAGTCTTTTCTTTCTTCGACTAGCATAGCTTCTTAATGCTTGCTTTGAGAGGGTTACTGTGAGAGGGCATAGAGAGCTTCTGGAACATGCACCATTACCAGAGCCCTGTGTGCAATAATTACAAACTTACAAATTGCCTCAGGACTTTTATTATGATGTTTTTTTCCCCTCCTGGGTGTCCAGCACTTAGAGCTCCCATAGCTCTTGTCCCCCTTCCACACACACATGCACACACACACACACACACACACATTATTAAGAGGAGATCCACACACGCATACATACACGCACACTCACTCTCCTAGACTGCGAGGAGGGCCCTTGGCATAATTGAGTCAGAGTAGGAAAGTGTACCTCAGAGTCCTTCCACAAAACGCCCAAGTGATCTTAAAAGGCACGCCACTGGCCAATAACTCTTAACTCACCATAATAAATCTCACCCCTTGCCCGACCCCCCAAACACTCAGACTAAATAGAGGGTACATGGAGCACAACGCTGATTTAGTGTGAATGGGAATATGGAAACGTGTGCAAAAACATATCATCCCATCACTAAACTGAGCTAAAACTGAGCAAAATTCCTGCTATATGACAAGGACTTTTCAGAGGAACAGCCTCTGTATAGAGTTTGAGTGGGCTGTGCAGTATCACCATGCATCAGTGATTCTCAGACTCAGTCATTTTGCTAGGGAGGTTATGTGAGATAATTTGGAGTGAAATGTAGTGGTAAGTGCTTATCAGATTCTGTAAATGCTTAGGGAAGGTGGTTTACTGTTTCCTCTCACACAAGCTAAACTGAAGCATTCACTGAAAAGAAAATGTGATGCTCCACAATGTCCTGTGTCAGATCCTAATAACCAACATCCATCTTCCCATAGTCCTAAGTCCTTACATTATGAATCAATTTTTCTTTACTAGTGCTCATTTTCAAACAGGGTCAGATGGACAGACAGAGTTGACAGGTAGAGGAGATAGGACAGACAATTAGAATTAGAATCCTGGCTTAGAGCGTAAGCAGATCTGTTAAGAATCACCATGGCTAATTCCTGCTGGTCTCTTCCTCTCAGTGCCAGTGTCACAAACAGCTAGATCATCACCAATCATCTGTCTCTGTTAAGAGTACACCTGATGATTCATTAGAGTCTTATTAAGTAGGGTACGTTCAGCTCAGCAGCTCAGTGAGAGTAGGGTTCTCTGGTGAGGGGAGTCAGGTTTGTTCCCTCAGAGTGGGCAAGCAAGCGAGAGAGGAGATCAGGACTGGCTGACAGACACAGACTAGAGGTGAGGATCAAAGAGGTCACTGTAAGTCTGGATTACACTCACACAGCCTTCAGGTATCAGTAGGGGATTGGGTTTGGTTCTTGAGTAACATTTGAGCAATATAAAAGATAATTTACGAGCATTTAAGTGAATAGAAGAAAAGGTTCAGAAGCTGAGGAGAAGCTTCCCCAGCAAACAAGTTTAATGTTTCTAGTAGGTGGATTTGCTGTAACCTTCAATGACTGGTTACAGAGGGTTCATATGCATAACATATGAAAGACCAAATACATAACTGCTTAGCTGCACATTTCAATTGAGCTTCACCACTTCATTTCCCATGAGCATTAGGGTTTCAATGAACCACTTTTCCCACAGCCATTCCTTCTTCCCCTCAGTGAGTCAATTATCTCTCATAGGCCTTCATCTCTAACAGGAGGTCCTCTGACTCTCCCAAGGCTCACAGCTCTATATGTTTGAAGCAGTGAAGCATTTGGCTTATGCCTGAGTGTATTGTGTGTGTTTGTTTGTGTGTACGTGTGTGTGTCTGAGGGTAGCTGACAAGAGACTTTAACACTTAGTCGCCCGTGGAGTTTTCATAATTTATGTGTGTGTGTGTGTGTGTGTAATTGTGTGTGAGAACTGTTCACTGCGGGCTCCTTTCTACTAGACACACACCACATACCAGCCTAGTACTCCAGTACTGTGCATCTCCTGCCGCCCCCTCCCAGACGAGAGACACTTTTACTGGAGTATCATTTCTTCAGAGCTACAACAGAAATGAAAATGTGAGGCCCGTAACATTAATTGGCTGGGATTTTGAAGAGGGTAGTGTGTGGGAAAGTTTGCTTGGGTGCGTGCGTGCGTGCGTGCGTGCGTGCGAGTGTGCATGCATATGCGTACACACAGACGTGTTCATGTCCATGTGTCTCTGTGCATGTCCATGAATCAGTGAGGACATGTATAACAGTATGTGCATATGTGCAAATTAGTTTGTGTACTTGTGTGTGTGTGCGTGTGTGTGCAGTAGATGATTATGGCCGGTGGGAACATGAGCAGGGGGGAGTGTGTGAGCACTGGGCTGGGCTGTGTGCCTGCTTGCCTGCGTCGGTCATGCTGGATCTGTGGTTGCACTTCACATGCTCAGTGCGCTCAGAAGTTGCTGTGGAATGCCGGCCGCGGCCTTTATGAGCGTCATTACCATGCGCACAAGGCACCATGCACACAAGGCACGGATAATTGGCCTGCTTTTTGTTTTTTTGCCGGCAGTAAACTGCATTAACGGTTACAGCTGGATATCACTAACCAAACCCCCTCAGCTGCCCCCCGTCTCCCATCACATCCCATCTCGTACCCCCTTCCATTTCAACCCCCAAATCCCCCTCTCCTCTCCTCTCCTCTCTCTCCACTCCTTCTCTCTACTCATGGTTACATTCCAGTTTGTGCTCCCGCGAGTCGATCTCTCTCTCTCCCTCTCTGGCTCCAAAACCACCTTCGATTCACACGGATGTTATTACACGTTAACGCTTGCCTCTATTGTAGTATGTTTAATTGACAGGAAAACCAACTGAGCACTCAAATGGAACAGACAGTGTATTCTGCTTCAGCTGCCAGTCAGTTTAACCCTCCTCTCTCTCTCTCTCTCTCTCTCTTGCTCCCTTTCTCCCTCCCTCCCTCTCTCTCCCTTTCTCCCTCTCTCCCTCCCTCCCATGTACATGGACGCACGCGCACACACAGACACACACACACAGACACACACACTGCAGCTAGAGGCCACCAACTACCCCCCCCCCCCCACACACACACACACACACAAACACATACACATATACATACACAAATTCACACACAAACAAACACAAGACCCACAAATGATAAACAAACACTTTTTAAAGCCCTGTGATCCAAATAGCCAATAACTTAGAAGCCCTGTGGTGGATAATTCCTGTCTTGTTTTCGCTTTATGAAACAGCTTAAAGTTTAATGCATCAGACATCAAAGTGAATTCTGCAGTGCACCTGTCAGCTTTTGGCAGGCATTCGCATTTGCTATACAGCTTCTCCATCTGGACTCTATTGAGTCGTCTCTCTGTCGGTGGAAACTATAACCTGTGACTTGAGCCACCGTTGGGCCCACCGAGCTCAACAAATGGCTGCCTTGACCCGACAAAACAAGCACGCCGCGCGCTCTCTCCTCGACATGCTGACAACGACAACACACAAGCATGTTTGGCTTGTTTATGGGGAGTGCAGCTGGATGCTCAGACAGAATTTAATCCGTCAGTCTCCTCACACGTAATCTGTCATATGCCGACACCGGGGTAATCTCCACAGCCTGTTTTAATTTTGACTGAGATGTCGACGTCTGATGGGCCGCTGAAGGCGGGATTAGGGGTGTGTGCGTGCATGCGTGTGTGCGTGCATGCTCATGATAGATTAAAGTTGTCCTGGCGATGTGGATGCTACCAGTGGCAGTATGGCAGCAGAGATGAATGGCTCAGACTAGAGCGATCTGTCAGGGGTGCGCTGAATGATGGATTTGGCAATGGGGCCAAATGAGACAAACAAAACAAAACTGCAACACTGGCAACGCTTTAAATAATCCTTGGGTACTTCACAGACGGTTCGAAGTTGAAATTGAATCGAAGTTGAAATTGAAGTTCAGTTTGTCCAATTTTTCGCTAAACCCAATTTCAAACCCTAAACTTAAGCTCTACAGAGACTTAAGAGACAGTTTGTTCTTAGCTTCTGCAGGCGAAATGTAGTGTGACCGAAACTTTAAAAAACAATAAAAGGTCTTTAACTGGTGTTGCACGTTCATTTCTTTCCATTTCAGCTCTCAGATCTCAGTACTGTAGGTGTGTTGTTTTGCTACACAGCTAAAAAGACTAGAATATTGAGTGCAAAGATTCTTGATGATCTTTTATTTTAATTTCCGATTGCTTACTTTCTAGTTTTCTATCATCTATCATAAAAGAAGTGTAATGAGACAGAAAGTCAGTGGAATTTTAGCCTTGTTTTCTTTTTTTCTTCTTGTCTCTGAGGGTTCCAAGCCAACAGACTCAGACTTCAACTGGAGCGAGAGAGAGAGGGAAAGAGACGGAAACAAAAGAGGGAGAGCTTGAGAGCAGGGGAGAAAGAGGGAAATGGAGAGAGGGAGAGCAGAATGAGGGAGAGGAGAAACAAGGAGAGGTGGAGAGGTGAGGGGTGAAACGAGGAGAGAGGGAGAGGAGGAAACAAGAGAGTTGAGGAGAGAGGAGCTGAGGAGGAGACAGAGAGAGAGAGAGAAAGAGAGAGAGACCCAGGGTGTTTCTCACAGTGGGCGACATGCTAGGACTGGTGCACTGGTGGTGGCACATTAAAACAGCGACAAGCTTGAGTTTTAATGGCAGCAGCAGCCGCCATACAGGCTTGACTTTAATGGCACAGAGCCACTCAGGCGCCAGGTGAGGCGACAGGGGCACCAACACTTTGGTGACTAATTTGAGCCATAAAAATCAAACGTCACACACACAGAGAGGGCGAGAGACAGAGGGCGGGCGGGCGGGCGGGCGGGCGAGCGGGCGGGTGGGTGATGGGAGAGATTTATGCCCGTGGTGTTATGGCAGCACTCAAACTTACACACTCTGCGTCCCCGCAGGGGCTTTGCCTTTAAGCTGGTGGGCTCCCTCTCATGCTCTAATGATGGCTTGGCGTACAGCATGGGAACTGGGCATGCATGCCCAAATCACGCCCATGGCACTGCCAGTCCAGTCTCTGCGGTAGCCAGACTGCCGTGCTGACCTCAGAATTGCGCGCCGCTGCGAGAAAAAAACCCACGGCTTCGGCCAAACTCTCGCTCACAGCCCAAGACGCACTTTGTGGCCAATTAGGGAGTTTACTTGTGTACTTAACCAACACGGCAGAGAGAGTTTCCTCCCCTCATCTCACAACAAGGGGTTGCGTTTTTAAGCTCAGCTGGAGCTGTGCAGTAAGTCACAGTTAATTTCACACCCCATTAAAGATTTACATGTAGAATCATGAAAAATAAGCACTGAGCGCCATTGGTCCCTCCTTCTGGTGTAAAAAATGTAAATTACATGTTATTCCATCCAAAGGCGCACAAATATATGCATTCAAACTGTGAGATGAGAAAGCATCGTGACTGCGTGTTGAAACGTGAAGAAACAACAATCCACAGGGTTTGATGGCTTCTACACTTCTGCTATGTGTGGTTTCTTTTTGCACTTAAAAGCATCATCAGAACACCCAACCCATTCTTTTTAGCACACAACATTTCAGCATGAATGTACTTATTTCTCTCTTCCAAGGCAACAGGGGGAACTGTTACAATGTGGATTTAGACACACGCACAATGAACTGGGCTAGCGATACGATCTGGGACAAGGTCTTGACAAGCCCATCGGCAGTGCTGACAAGGATGAAGGGGTTCTTTCATTTCTCCCAATCCTAGCTCTTTAAAACCTGTCAGCTTGACTTCTCACCAATTCACACTAATCTTAGCTTGTTTTTCACATTCCCTTTTTCCTCTCCTTCACCCCCCTTTTTCGACATTCAATCCTTCAGTAATCACAGACGCGTTTACGCCAACCTGTGCCCACCGACTGTGCGCCCAGACAACCAACATCTCCAGCACACCGATGCCAACATTGACGCCCCTGCCAACGCCTTGTTGCCTTCTGCAGCAAAATGCAAGCACATGCACAAGGCTCACAATAAGCTCATTGATGAAACAGTTTGGACAGGGCCGGTCCCTTTGACTCGGCCTGTAAATTGTGACCATGTGTGCCTCAGCTGTTGGGCCCAGACAGGGAAAGGCCACGGTCGGCTGGCTCTGGGTATAGCGTGAATCACACATAGGATGCCGGCTCTAATCAGGGACGGGCTGGCACAGGACCCTGAATGCGACTGCACTCTGGAAGCCAAAATGGACAACACGGAGCCCCAGTGACAAGGGGTGTGTGTGTGTGTGTGTGTGTGTGTGTGCATGTGTGTGTGCGTGTAGCATAGCATAAAAAACCTGCAGTAACACCAGAGCACTAACAAAACTACACATTATAGTAGAACATCTTTATCATGTGAGTCATATGGATCTCCTGAGACAACATTCAGAGTTTGGCTGCTTCTTTTGCCCTTCTTTTTCCATGAATCAGTTTTTGCTGCCCTGCTTTGTTTCCTCTGTTTTCTTGTGAAAACAAGGATGAGTTGTTAGTCAGGCTGTTTTCCCCACATAACTTCTCTTGTGAGATGATTTGCTGCTCTGGATCTGAAATTTATGAGGCAGCATGTTGGCGAAGGTGTCCAGTGGCCAAAGCCTATAGTAGGCAGCATGGCATCCCTTTAGATGGAGTTCACTGGGCTATGGCACATACAGATCAAGAGTACAATGGAGCTGGGCCAGGACCAGACCAGACACTGCACCCCCACCCCACCCACCACCATCATCTACCACCGGAGCCCAACTCCATCGCTTCCAGAACTTGACAGCATCACTTACAGAAACAAACGGCATCCCTTCTAACCCAACTTCTTCCCTCTAAATAATGCAGAACTCCCACTAGAAACTTACTACAGAGCCACACTCACAAGCTCTCTAGAGCCCAACTCCATCCTCTGCAAAACTCAACTCCCTTGCTTTCAGGAACCCAAACACAAACCCAAACCCAAACACAAACATAACTGCATCCCAAACATAACTGCATCTCTTAGAACCCAACTCCAACCCTTACAGAACCACACTCACAACCTATCTAGAACCCAACTCCATCCTCTGCAGAGCCCAACTTTATCCCTGCCTGAACCAGGTTGTATCCTCTGCAGAACCAGCTGCACAGTCTGTCCTCGCTTCAGTAAAACTTTCACTTCCCATGGCTCCCTAATTCATTCCCCGACCTTCCCCTCCCTCCCTCCCCTCTCCCACCCGTTACAGGAACAGTTTTATTACAGCACTAGGTAGGGGAGATCAAAGTGCCTCTCAGCCTGTGAGAGGCTTTTATGGTCGGCCCTCTTTCTCTCCTGCACTATTTTCCACGGACGAGAGCTGCCCATGCATCTGTTTTTCACAATGCCTGTCTCCCCGCTCCGCTCGCTCAAACCCACACACACACACACACACACACACACACTCAGAGGCTGGTTTGCGCCCCACCCAGGACTTTAAATTACAATAAAGTCCATAAAGTGGAAACATATCATAGAGGGCCTGCACCGATCTGCTGTAAATCGGTGGAATCAGAGCACCCTCTTTTTCTTTCTCCTCATCAGTAACGCTACACAAGCATGCACACACACACACACACACACATAAACACTTTATTCTCTTCACCTTATATTGCCATTTTAAGTGTTGTGCGTGAAAAGTCTTTGAGAGGAAAACACACTTTTCAGCAGATGTAAAATTTTTGTGGACTTTAGAGTGTGCTTGTGTGTGTGTGTGTGTGTGTGTGTGTGTGTGTGTGTGTGTGTGTGTGTGTGTGTTTGCGTATGTGTGTGTGTCCTTTGTCCGTTGTGCATCACATCAGCAGCCATCGCAGTGTTACACTTGTGGAAACATAACATTCCTCTTTAAACTCTTATGTGTTGTACGGATGTCTGCAGATAAGGAGAAAGCATTCTATAGATTAGGCCTTTTTCTCTGGCATGTCATCCATGTGACTTAGGGTGCTTGGCTTTGCCATATATCATAGAAATTTGCTCACAATTCTCTATCAGTTTGGGTGCATAACACCTCAGATTCCCCCACTGACTGAGGTGATGACTCCAAAACATACAAAGATACAATGTGTCCTACAACGACCTCGTTGGCATGGAAACTCTCTAACACCACTGTCTCAATGATTAATAGTCTCTTATTAAGTTAGAAGGCATCCAACCAGGAAATGGATAGCAATCACAGAGCGCAAATTAGGGCCACTTACGGTTAGGGAACAGGGAATATTGAGTGCCAAGGTGCCTTAGCTGTCTGCTTCAGTGCAGAGAATCTCTGCAGTTCAGCTGTCTACTGCAGTGCCTACTTTAAGCCAAGAGTGGTAGGTGTGACACTGGGGCCTGGCTCGAGAAATATGTATTATTTTAAGTATAAGTCTTACCTTCTCGCCCATTTCACCTCTGAGTCCTTCTTCTCCCATATCACCCTGAAACAAGAACAAATTAAAAAAAACACTTAGTACAGACCTGTGTGCTTTGATGGATGGTTTTAAGAGCTTAGTAAAAGCTAAAGTGTGTCAGTCCATATGAAGGTTGATTATGGAGGAGCCATAACAGATCCAAGGTGATATCAAGGTCAGATCAGTTCCAGATCCAGCTGTTATTTGAGAGGGAAATCGTTTAGTTAGCATAGTTATCTTTCTGCTAATTCAGCTAAATGAGCTGGCACACATTCTGGCTAATGGCAGTAATTTCAGCAGCATTAGCGAAGCTAGCTCATCAGTTGCTGCCCTTAATGTTCTAATATTTCCACAAGGATCTTAGCACGTGGATGCCTGGTGTCCATCCTTTTTGACATAATGTTCCCTCTTACCAGTGTAGAGGGTGGACCGTGCCCTTGAGATACCTTAAACAAGAGCTCCTTTTCTTCCTTCAGTGCCAAGCATGCCAAAACATGCTAAACAAGTGACTCATGATGACTCTCACCTCTCCTGACCTCTACAGAATCCTGGGAAATTCTGGCCTGAAGCTGTGACTTGCCAGCTTAAGTTGTGGCCAACGATAGCAAACAAAACAATTAGTTTGAGAGGGGTTGGCCATCTCTGTATGTTTAGCAGTTGGATCGTTCTCCTAATTGTGTCTGATTAGACGCCTGTTCATTCTAGTGGGACTTGAAGTGCACAGAAGCATATCATCAGCAAGCGATTTAAACATATGTATGCTCTTAAAGTGACATGTGAAAGGTCTCAGCCACAATGCACTGCATCGTCCTAAACAACAAGCAAGTGCCAAGAACTCTGGCAAGGCAAAAGTACTGTCAATCAAGTTGGGATTTTACTGTGTCAAAATAAACTTTGGCAGTAGCCGACGGTTGAGTGTTGTTGGCTTGTGCCGCTCGCTTGTAACAGATGCAAGATTGGCATCTTGTGAATACAACACAGCATTTTGCAAAAATAACCACTAAACAAAAACAGAAGTCTCTGAATTTTGGAGATGGGCATTCCCAAAGTTTAACTGCACCAATTACATGTAGACATACACAGCTGAGTGTTTTTGTTCGTGAGAGATAGGCCCTGTCCCCTCCTGCAGTACAGACTAATATAAGCACACTAATATAAACACTGAAAAGTTCAGGTCATGTATAGTGCTAAGTGGAAAAAAAGTGTGGTTTTACCTTCTCACCCGGTTCTCCCATTTCCCCCTGTAGAAAAAGAAAAGAAAGCAGAAGCGTGTTAAACACACAGAGTTGAGGGTTCGGAGTTCAGCTGAGGCAAAAGCAAACAATGGGGGCTGCCCTTGAGCCGATCCTATCTGGGGTAAATTCACATTCAATTAAAAAATGGCCAGATTGTGTTACAGCCTCCCCTTCCCTAGGTGATCCCCAGGGTGGGGGTGGGGGGAGAGGGGAGAGGGGTAGAGAGATGGAGGTGGTAATGGAGGTGGTGGTGATGGTGGTGCTTGCTGATGGAGACACTTTTCCATACATATTGGTGCTCAGTTAAACAAACTTCATTGCAGGCCCAGATGCCATGGCTTACACTCGTTCAACAGAGTCTGCATGTCTGAATAACACTGTTGTAAAACTATGCCCACATGTGGCAGAGGATTACATAGCAAACACACTATGAAGTCCTTGGGCCAAAGACCTGCATCACTGCTTTATGTTGCAACCCAGTCTTAAACTCTTCTCAGCTGCCCCATCAATGGTGTCAATTCACAGAGAAATGTATCAAATTTCAACCCTCAAAATGACCTGTTACAACAATTACTGCATGTGTCACATGTGGGCACATGTGAATGTCAATGTGAATATGTCAATAATATAATGATTCTGCTTGCACACATGTGAGATGCTTGCTCAACAACAGTAGATATTTAGAGATGCAATACAGATTATTTAATTAAATAATATTCATAAGGTGTTTGTAAAATGTTTATAAGCAGCTCAGATCATAGTGTGTTTGAGGATGCACAGTGTGGCAAAACACCATTATCTTTGTGATGACACAGGTACACAATGAATGCTCAGAGATGCAATCTCAGATTGGTGGAATATAGGTTTTATGTTTAGGTCACACATCTGTCAAGATGGAATGATGTGTGATAAAGATGGGTGAATAGTTCACATTGAGGGTAACCAAAAGAACCAACCTTAGCGCCAGGAGTGCCATCTAACCCTGGTATTCCCATGTCCCCCTACAGGTAACAGAACACATGCCGTCACCTACAAATATGCCTCATTGCTAGCGTCTACACAGCTAGCTCCTCGTCATTGTGCCTCAACATTCATACATACGCAGTTGGCTAAATACACTTCTTTCTCAAGGGAAGATTATATTGTAGGTTTTACATTTGTTTTGCCCCTTGACAATCTGGTAGACAAGCATTCTGTCTATTTGTAAAAGAACCCTCCTTTCTGTGGACAGAATGTAGATGATGATGATGTATGGCTTGGTCAGCTTTGTTTGTTCCAAATTGTCTGAACGAGGAGGACACCACATGAGCAGCAGTGTATCTGGAGAGTGCACACATAGAACAGAACTGACTAGAACTTCCAGGGCTATGAGGAGCCATTCAAGCAAGTGTATCAGATTAGTTCTTAGTTCCCTTCACTCCTGTCTCCCTTGTCCCCCAAAGCCCTCTTCCCTCCTTCCCTAAGTGAGTTGAGGACGTTAGCCTGGCTGACTGCCTGACACTGATGGCTCGTCTCCATCACACTGCTGACAGTGCAGCTTTCTCTCTGATGGAGATGAATTGTCTCCCTGAGCACTCAGAATGTTGAGTGATGGCATATGGCATTTTATTTCTATCAAATGACTGACCCTTTTAAATTATATAAACAGTCGATCATTTGAATGCAATGTGTTGACTGTACTCCAATCAGTAAGTTTTCAGTAAGTTCTGACTGCAGATGAAGGATTTTGTTATAGGGGTTCAAAACCCAAAAGCTTTGCTATAAACAATATACATCATCATAATTCATAAAATCCATAAACTAAAATCGGATTATTTTCACCATCACAGTGAGGACAACTTCCAAACGCTTTCTGCATAAACAAACTTTGCTTGCAGAATTTTGTTTAAACTTTTACTTCAATCACTTGCAAAATGATGACAAAATGTGTTTTTTTTTCCAATAATAAATAAAATTCTCTAAACAAATATGGCTCTTTTCAGTAAGAAAGTGACAGATCTACTGTGAACCTGCTGAGCTGTGCAGGAATCTGTGAGTGGAAGAGATTTGTCTGTCAGGAAGCTGACTAGGAGAAACTGTAGCTGCTTCTGAGCTTGTCTTTAAGCCAGAACATCACTGAAAATGCTCAAACTGACTTGTTTTCTAAAAGCACACCATCACAGCCCATTATGAGGTGGCAGGAAACCCAGTGTGTCGAAAAGCATGTGGTGCCATCAGAAATTTTCCCACTTTCCCACTGTGGGGGAGGGAAGAGTCTCTAACTTTCCAATTTGTGCTGTCGCTACTACTCCTTTGTGTGAATGCTTGCCAAAGCTGGGATTGGATCTGATGCATTTCTCTCAGCTTGCTTTGTTTGTTGTTTTGATTTATTTATTTTCCCCTTAAGATCTTTTCGAAGCTACCTGGAGTGTGTGCGAGTGTGTGTGTGTGTGTGTGTGTGTGTGTGTGTGTGTGTGTGTGAAACTTTTGGAGATCTCATCTTCCTGTCTGTGCTCCATAAACAACCCCCCCATCCCCGGTGCAGGCCTATAAAAATGATAGCAGTGTTTGATTTCAAAGAGTCGACAGCACATTTCCTCAGAGCGGTCAGAGCCAGAACAGGCGGGATTAGAGAGAGGACTGCCCTGCATTATATCTGCCAGGTACATGCTCATACACACACACACACACACACAACACACAATCACACTCTCAATAAACAAACTGGGGTCACAGAGGAAATCCCTGTAATCTCAAAAAAGGGGGCATTCTCTCTCTCTCTCTCTCACACACACACGCACATGCACAAATACAAACACACTATGGCAAACAAGAAGGCAGGCACAATTGAGAGTGATTAAGCAGCAATAATAAATCTAATCCAGCAGGAATAATAAATCTAATCCAGCTAATCAAATATTTGTTGATCAGACCCAGACGCACACTTAATGCCAAAGCAAATAGGGGTAATCTCACCTTTAGGCCGTCAATGCCGGGAATACCAGGAAGACCAATTTCACCCTGGAAAAAAATAAATAAATAAAAAATCACTTCTTCATTTCATGACTCTTAAACTTTTAGGATTTGACATTTTCAGTAATCACAGGTAGGATTGTGGGGTGTTTACATTAGTCATAAAGCTGCAGAGTTCAAACACACATTGGGGTGGAGGTGGGGGGGGTAGTATAAAAATAGATGGCCCTTGACAGCCAAAGACTGCAGTCCATTTTGATATCTGCCAGCCTTCCTGCCAAGCCACTGGTGCCATACACACACGCACACACACACAAGCTTCTAACCTTACTTCTTAATCTGGAGACCACAGTGGGGGTTGGTTGGTAGGGTTATATGTGTGTGCGTGTGTATGTATATGTATAAATATATATATCAACGTCCCAACTTTAATTCACCTGTCGGCTGTTGGCATGTGGGGTGTTTGAAGCCTTTGTGGGTCTTTCCAGGATAAACACTGGTGGTAATATTTCAGGAGCCGAAGGGGAGACAAAGATGGGACCCAGGCGCTAGTGAGCGACCACACAGAGACACTGGGCCAGCATGAAAGAGAGTCTGGGGGGTGGGGGTCGGGTGCCAAGGGTTTGGTAGAGGTAGGATGGGATGGAGGACATGCAAGTAAATGGAGACACACACACACACACACATGCACGCAGCCCCTACTCTTGTCTAGACGATATGATTTAGAGACAGGAGCCTATGAGACTGGGGCCTAATGATCTAACACTCCGACGCTGTGGTTTGTGTGTGTGTGTGTGTGTGTATGTGTGTGTGTGTCACTTCAAATACACAGATAAGAGAGTGTTTATGAAGACATGAGCAACTTGGTGCTGATTCCTCACCACAACAGCCAGAACTACCCTAACTGTGAGTGTGAGTGTGAGTGTGAGTGTGAGTGTGTGTGTGTGCATGCGCGTGCGTGTGTGTGCAACATAGTTGAAGGAGTATTTCTGAAGACCTGAGCAACGTGGGGCTGATGCCTCACCACAGCAGTCAAAACCACCCTTACTCTGTTTGGGCCTGAGCGGAAATAACCATGACCTATTTTGATTTCATTGTGGCAATTCATTTTCAATTTGCCGTGGCCCCCAAAAATCTTTCAAAGCAGTTTGACTAAGTGAAGTAGGGCAGACGCAGGACTGATATGAGTTAAGGACTTAGTTTAAACACAGAGCGGAGGATAACTATAAGCACACAGACATCACTGGCCAGTTCAGCTAGAGGCTAATGCATGTGTGTGAAAACCAGCGCAAACTAGACCTGACGCAGAACACGTGCTGACGTCAATTGTTTAGGTATTGACATGTTGTGGAGAGCTTCCAAACAGACACGTGTGTGACTTGGGATGATGTGTGTGCGAGTATGTGTGCGTGTGTCTGAGGCCCCGTTTACATGTAGCTGGATATCTATGAAATGCATATTTATTTGTACGGTTGCACCTCTCATTTACATGTAAACGGAGGTGTCAGGCCCTGAAAACGGTTACTTTTGAAAAATAGAGATCTCTGAAAAGTCAGGCATCAAACACTTTGTATAGATGGAGAAAAAAGAGTTTTACCATTGTGACATGATGGTTCCTCCTTGGTTTTCAGATCTCTGGTTGGCTATTTATTTCTTTGACATGTTTTTGACTGCATTGTGTTACCGTAATTATTTTCTAATATACCTTATATATTCTTATACCTTATATATATACCTTGTAAATTCTCCATAAATACCCAGGGAAGGGTAAATCTAGTATGAGACTGTACGTGAGGACAGGAGCAGTACCTACGTTCCTAACAGCTACCTGACAGAGAACAACAAAAAAGAGGACCATCTGCCGTCCGTCAATCTCCCATTGGGAAAGATGCACCTCCTGCTGTGCTACACTTACTGTCTGTCAGACACACACACACACACGCACACACACACACACAAACACACATACACTCTCTCTCTCTCTCTGTCACACACACACACACAAACACACACATAATCACCACTGGGACAGGCTCACCTCCTGCTTCACTATGCTTGCTGTCCATCATGCATACACACACACACACACACACACACACACACACACACACACACCGCTGGGACACACACATTTCTGCTGCACCATACTTACTGTCTGTCAAGCACACACACATACAGACCCACACTTTACTGTGACAGAGGACCCTCCTCCTGCAGGCCTTTGCAATCTCTCTCTCTCTCTCTCACACACACACACACACACACGAACACAAAATGGGACAGAGGGATTTCCTACTCCACAGGCCAGGGCTCCTGCCTTTTTGTCTCCATCTCTCTCTCTCCTTCTCTTTTTGCTGACATAATGTGTTTGCTTTGTCTTATACTTTTTAAAAACCATCTCGCTTTTAAATTCTTATGAGGTACACAGAAAGTTCACTAAATGTACACTACACTAAGTGTCTTTAGATTTCCAAAGTTAGTGCAGGTAAAGGCACTTAACCTGTCAATCAAAGGAAGATTCAAGAAGAAAATGCTGGATTCTGCTTTACCTAATATAATCTCTCCATGTTCTTTTATTCACATTCACTGAATCACAATGTGTCCTTTCCCCCCCTAAGCCCTGACCCTTTAAAGACTGAATCCAACATGAATCAGCTTCATGACATGCCTGTTAACTCTTTGGAGGTTCAGGGTTTAGGGTTAAGATTAGGGAGGAAGCTGGCATTCAGCCATTGTGTTTGTATGGCCAGCAGTGTTCAGACTAAGCATCAGTCACCCCTGCCTTCAGAAACGAGGATGGCCACAGGGATTAGAAAAGTCTGCCTTGTGCATTGACTGGTGGTGCACCACAGGCTTAATTTCCAGTGTATGCACGCACGTACGCGCACACACACACACAGGAATGATCAACCTGAAGTAAAACATGTTACACATGTCCCCCATGTTGAGCAAGTGGTCCCAGAGGGGAAATGCTGATGATTATTACACATGTAAGAAGACTTCAAACATACCTTAGGTCCAGACGGGCCTGTCGGTCCCTGGAAAGAAAGACAAAGGAGAGGGAGAAAGAGAGAGAATGAGAGAGAGAGAGAGAGAATTCATGACATTAAATGAAATAATACAGTTGAATCTGCCAGCATTGTCCCAGTTGCCTGCCTCTCCCTGCCTCTGTATGGGAAAACAGGTCCGCTAGGCCTACTGGATGAAGCAAGAAATTACAGCCTGTAACCAGCAATCAGACCTTTATTGGGAGGGAGGGAGATTGTGTTTGTGTGTGTGCGTGTGTGTGTGTATGTGTGCACCTGCATACATTCGTGTGTGTGCGTTTGTGCAAGTGTATGTCTTTGTGTGTGCGTGTGTTTGGGTGTGGGGGCACCAGGCAGAAGTTGTTATTTCATCAAACATTCTGTTTACCCCGGCTGCTTCCTCGCATGAATCTCAAACAGGCCTTCATAACACCTCCTGGACAAAGGCAACCGCTCATGATAATATCTTTCATTTTGCTAATCCGTGGAGCTGTCAATAGAAGGTGGTAGCAGTCTGCTGGCTGACTATTGTGCTGTCAAATGAGCTCCTCTTTCATTTGTTCCTTCTGCTTGTCCCTCTCCTTTGTTTTCGGCAGAAGAGCGAACAAACATGATTGGATCGCATTCGTGGCTTTCATTTGCAAACCGACTCTAAAAGCTAAAAGTGACAGTAGCGGCGGTGGCTGTGGCGGGCGAGCCCGATCCTGTCTGCGTCCGGCTGGCGGGCAGGAGGACGAGTGAGCAGAATGAGCCGCAGCTAAATAATCCTTCGGTCATTCTCTTCTCCGCAGATGTGAGGAAGCTCTGCGGTATGTGAGTATGTGTGTGTTTGTGTGTGTTTCTGTGTATTTGTGTGTGTGTGTGTGTCTGAGTGAGTAGGAGTTAGGAGTTTCTCCCTGATTACAAGAACAGAGATGTCCGCTACCAAACATGGCACCAAAAAAACTGGAAGAGAGTAAAAGAGAGAGAAAGACAGAAAGAAAGAAAGGAAGGAAGAAAGACAAACAGATGTTCGTGTGATTCCACTGGGAAGTGGTGAATGTTGACCTTCGCTGACCCCACAGTCTCTCTCTCCTCACTGGCCTCTTGGCCATGGGAAAAGGCCCTGATGATGGACAGGCGAGCCGTGGGGAGGCCCTCTGGCCCTCAAGCTCCTCTTGTTTAAGGCTGTCATCATGGGACACCGCGTCCCATCGAGTGACAGAAAAGAAAAGAAAAGAAATGCTCTCTTCTCCCCAGCCAGAGAAGCCCTTTGCACTGTTCACACTTTGCCCCGCTGCCTCGCTCGCTTGCTCGCTCGCTCACTCACTCACTCACTCACTCACTCACTCACTCACTCACTCACTCATTCATTCATTCATTCACTCACTCACTCACTCACTCACTCACTCATTCATTCATTCATTCATTCATTCACTCACTCACTCACTCACTCACTCACTCACTCACTCACTCACTCACTCATTCACTCATTCATTCACTCACTCACTCACTTACTCACTCACTCACTCGCCCGATTGCTCGCCCGCCTGCCCACTGAGTCAGCCTGTGCCATCTGGCTCATCATTTTCCATCTCCCTCTTACTTACTGTGTGTGTGTGTGTCTGTCTGTGTGTATTTTTGATTTTTGTGTGTGAGTATATGTGTTATGAGCATGTATAATGTATCCCATCCATGCCTGCATGTCTATGTGTTTATATTACTATTTGTGTGTGTGTGTGTGTGTGTGTGTGTGTGTGTGTGTGTGTGTGTGTCTCGGGGTCAAGCTGCATGCGGCAGTGGCAGAGACAGAAGCAGTAGAGCGCTCTAGTGCGAGTGATCTCCTGCTCCACTCGGCTCGGCTCAGCACTGGCTAATGGAGCGAGGGTTCCACTGCTCACTCCAGGCAATGAATCATGGGACTACAGACGTACAGCATGTAACACACACACACAAAGCAGAGACGCTCAGGACGGGCTCACCGCAGGCCATGAGGTATCATGTTGCGCTCTCTCTCCCTTTCTCTCTCTCGCTCTCTCTCCATCTCTCTCCCTCACTCACAGAAAGTGATGGATTTTCTCAGTGCATATCGCACAGGGAGGGACTGCCCAGAGATTCTCCATATGCCCAGAGAGGGAGGAAATGTGCGGTCAGTTGCCTTGCAGACTTTAGTCTACATCTCAATTGGCCCCCAACATCCTTCCAGGGCAAACGGGGGCTTTTGGTAGAAGCTGGAGGGGTGGTGGTGTGTGTGTGTGCGTGTGTTTTGGGAGAGGGGGAGTTGTCTCTCTTTTTTCTGGCTCCAAACAGCCATTCAGACATAGACAATAGCAATGGGCCATTTCTGGGTCAAAGGCTCTTAGCCCCAATGCTTCCTCTTTCATTGAGCAGATCTGCCTCTCAAACAGCCACTTGCTCTCTTGCTGCTGTTCATTTGAAAAGCTTTTTCTGCATCCCACACACACACACACACACACCGACACAAAAAACACACAGACAAAACGGCTTTTCTCCTTTGTGTATGATGGCTGGGGTATTTTTTGGGCATGTACCATGACATTAATTTGCGGAGGCCGTACCTAATCGTGCTCCAATCCCATACTTCCCCCCTCAGGAGCTTTCTGAGACAACTCAAGCACACTTCAGTCCTGTGGCCCTCTGCTTTTAACATTGACTACACTCCTCGCTATTTTAATTACTTTCCTCTCTCTTTGTTGTGTTTACATCCTTGCACTCAGTCTTAGGAAATGTATTAAATGCAAAACATGAAACTGAGTTATGCAAGTGGTTTAGTAAAAACATTTTTATGACAAATTATACAATCATTCTGCACATAATAGCTGCACTAAATAGCTCCGTAACTAAATCAAGACTCCAGGCAGCCTGAATTGAAAGCAGTCACTGAATGGCTTAGTCAAAGGACAATGCGGAGGACGGCCCAGTTGAGAAGCAGCTTTAAGGAGCTGGAGGAGTCTCTGAGGATTCCTCTTAACCTCTCTGCCATTTGGGAAGCAGGCTGTGAACAAGGCCTGATAAATACCAGAGAGAACAATCTCTCACTGTCATCCAGAGAAAAGCCCCTCTGTTTCCTCAGCGTGCGCCGGTCTGGTCTGGTCTGGCTTGGAGGAGACTTTCTCCTCAAGACAACTGGAACCAGCTTCAGTGGGCCCTTCAGAACAGCACGATGGGCGCATCTTTCCCCCGCATGTTTGGCTCTGTGGAGGGATGGGGAAGGCTGGAGCAGCACTGTGAATATATCTGCTCAGAAACACTCACTCACTGTAGGCATAGTGAGCATAGGCACTATAGACATAGGCAAGGTTGAACATTTTAATTAGAGCCCAAAGCTTGATAGTGATGTTCCTTGCTAATACAATGGAGGATGGGGGTCATCTTAGTTCTTGCTGTTTGTCATGTCAGCCACTTTGTACTTGACCAGTTCAATCCGAGATGTTTGAGGTGTACTTCGGTAGGTGGCACAGTGGTGGAGCAGATGTTTACAGTTTTCTCTGTGCTCCTTGTCCTCCTTGTTTGCTCCACTTTGCCTCACCTCAATTTCACACATGCATGGACACACACACACACACACACACACACACACACACACACACATACATGTGTGTGCATAAACACCCATCGGCCAATACACATACACACACGCTCACACACACACACACAACCATAAATACAAACTCTGTGCACGAGTGCAAACCACCTCTGGAAAGCAGAAGAGGCCCTTAATTTGCCCCAGAGTGCTCGTATGGCACTGATGATTCTGAAAAGATCCCGGCAAATATCCCCCCTCTGCTTTCCCCTCGGTTTTTAATCCCCCCTCTCCTCTAACCAGCTCCACATGGGCCGGAGGCTTCGGAAAACTCTGGCATTCGCCTGCGCCCTCCTTAACAATAGCATCGACATCAAAACGCAGCTTTGCGCTAAGTAGGAACTGGCCCCAAGTGTGTGTGTGTGTGTGTGTGGGGGGGGGGGGTTGTAGTGGAGGGAGGGGGTGGTTCCTTAACTCCACAGTAAAAAAAAATCTGTTTCTGCAACTTAAACAAAAGGGCTGTCGGGTCAGTGCTGCTTATATGACACAAAAATAAATAAATATTTTTTTGGTCTTTGCCTTCTTGCCTGAAATGACCACAGCAGGGGCAAGAAATATGAATGATTATAAAGAACCAGGAGGTGTGTGTTTGTGTGTGCGTGTGTGTGTCTGTGTGTGTGTGTGTGTGTGTTCGTCGCTGACATCCTATCCCTGTCTACGTCCTCTGTCCATCTCTTTATGACCCCTGGGGAGACTGTCCTGCTGTTTTAGAGGCAGACAGGATCACCATCATGTCCACTTTCTGTCTGCTTAAAAGCACATCAATGTCACTTTTTTAGTGTAAACGTCTGAAACATTAAATCTTCTTGCTGGTCCAGAAGGAATGCTCGACTCATCCCTTCAGTTGATGCCTTGCTTATACAGAGATGATCAATCTTTTCATAATCTTTTTTTCTTCCCTTTTTCTGGAGAGAAGGAGGTAACACAAAAGAAAAATGTCCTGGCCTGCGTATGAGTGTATAAGGGAAGAGTGTGCATTATTAGTGATGCTATGCTTGTGTTTATCAGGGTTTTCATCCAATCAGATGAAGTAATTTCAGCTACTTTGATTTCCACGTCCATAAATAGACTAAGCAGTGGTGTGTGTGTGTGTGTGTGTGTGTGTGTGTGAGTGATGGAAAGGGTGGGGGTGCTTCCACTGAATTCTCCACCATGCTGCAGTGCTGAAGTGGGAGAGAAATACAGCATGCTGGCTTAGGCTCAGAGGGAGCACGGCTTTGCCTGTGCTTCATGCAGGCGGTGTGAATGATCTAATGGCATACAAGCTCCCAACATATCAGTTGAATCACTTGGAACAGGGCTAGGGGTCCTCTCTAACTCACTCTCTTACTTACACGCACACATACACGCATATTCAACTATGTGCACATACACATGCATACACACTGTTTCTTGCTCTCTCTCCCTCTATCTCATACTCTCTCTCTCTCTCTCATACGCACACACACGCACACACACACACACACACACACACACACACACACACACACACACACACACACACACACACATACACACACAGACAAAACATCAACAACAGACTATGCACCCAGTCCTGAATGGTTCCACTTGTTCTTTAGAGCCGAAGATGAGTGTACTGCGATTTAAAGCATTGAATCCCACTTCCATTGAATCCCATCTCCCATTGCCCCCTACCCCCAATATTACACACACACACAGACACACACACACACACACACACACTTTCACAGACACACACAAACACACCTATGGCATCCCCTTTTACTCCTTGAGCCCAGTCGCTTTGCATATGACATGTTTATTTATCCCACTCTCTCTCTCCCTCTTTCTCTCCTTCCCTCTCTCTCTCTGTCCCCACACTGTTGGCAGTCCCATGCAGTCCCTGGCCTCACCAAACCCCGGCAAACCCCAGAGCTTTTCATGGGGGAACCTTTATTAAATGCCTTATTTGATAAACACCAAAAGCAGTATCCAGTTGCTGTTAATCGGAGTAGCTTGGGACCCATAATCACTTTCACGTGTAAAAATAAACATGTTAATACCCAAAGGGGAAAATATATTTATTTATATATATATAATATGCGGCATTTCTAGGAAATGCTATGTCCCTCCGATTCCAGTAACAGTTATGTTATGAGAAAAAGATTTTACAAACCAGAGCCAGTTTCCTCTCTTAATATGCAAGAATGCTAGCATCTGATATTACTTCACATTAATAGTGAAAATGCTTTTCTCTGGTCCTCATTGATTAATACAAGACAGTTAGAGGCCATTAAGTGTGTCCTGTTGCAGTCCATAGGCACAACACATTGCCAATTACATCAATATGATGGATCTCTGAGGCGTGACAAGTGCCTTTTTCCCATTCACCCGCATGTGGCCCTCTAATCATTTCTCTGGGAACATTTGGGCAGCATTTCAGTCAAAAACTTCTTATTATACGTGTGGTTTAAATGGGTGCAAACAAAACTAAAAAATGTACGGCCATCAGCACATGCCAAAAAGCTGTCTGCGCGGCAGTGAACTGTTATGGTTTTGAAAAGTGCCTGCCTTACAAATTAACCCTGATGTTTCTGGCCAGGACGTTCTTAAACGGACAAAGCATGCAGTGCTATTATGGGATGTTTCTGACTAAATGGTAAATTTCTCATAGGGCATGTCATATAGTACATGACATAGATGAAAGGTTGCAGGTTTTGCTTACCTCAGGGCCAATTTCTCCAGGGTTTCCAGGATCTCCCTGCAATTACAGTACAGTAGGCATGAGCACTCACTGAACAGAGCATCCACTTCTCTTTGACAGTGAGCCATCATCAACAAGATCATCACAGAGAAACACTGGGTTTGCACGGGTCTCTTTCACACTAAGCATAGATCATCATCAACATAATTATCACCATCATCATCATCTGCAAGCACCAGAAGCACATTTAGCTAACAGCATAGCTCCTCTGGCTCACACTTTGCCATAAATGACAGTAGGTTTCATTTTTGATCATTTCCCCAAACCATCATTTGTTTGCCCACACGCTGTTCTTTTGTGGCTCCAGTCTGCTTTTCCCCAAAAAAGTAGGTTTGAAATATTGAACATTTCTGCTTACATTTCCAATTCAAAGTTCTTCCTCAGAGTAACACAGACCCTTTGATCGCCTTAAAGAAAGCCAGGACAATGTTTTTGCTTCATGGGGTGATTCAATTCATATGACAACGTTCATCCGTTCATCGGTATCCCTACGGGTGAGTCATGGGCTGCAGACTCTACTTCACTCCGCCAGTGGGTCGGCAAGAGTACCCTAATCGACTGGAGAAATGGAACAAACGAGTATGTGAGCCTCCTTCACTTCTCTCATTCTCTCTCTTTCTCTCGCTTCTCTCATTTTATCTCTCTCTCTCTGTCTCTCTCTCGCTTTCAAAAAATGAGTGGCTGGAAGGGGCTGAAAATAATAATGATCTACTTTTGGAGCAAAACAGATAAACAACACTTAATATATTTACACCAGCGCTCAAAGCTGTGCCAGGTGCACCAGAGATCAACCCAGAGTGCCTCCGAGCCTTTTATTGCATTCTTCTGCCTTTTCACTGTTTGTTTTTTTCCATCCCTTTCTCTCTCTCTCTCTCTATCTTTCTTACTCGCTTCTACACACACAAAATCTCTCTCTCTCTCTCTCATTCTATTTTTTTCCTCTCTCTGTCTTGGTTTCATTTGCATTGCATAAATTAGCACGCCCAGTCACTGAGAGCTATGTGCAGATGGAAGGAGTAGTGTTTGGTGGTGGAGAATGAGGCATGTCGATCTAAAAATTGTAGAATTTGGACAGATTCTTGGACATGGTGATTTTGGTCATGGACATGGTTTACTTGTGTTTTCTTTACTATTATGTCTCCTCAAGACGCTCGGAGCTGGGGTCATCTTGTGTTCATGCCTCTCGTTTCACAAGCAAAATTTTGCTTGGCGTTTTCTGCATTTGAGGTTTATGCTTAGCACTTATGTTTTCCCTTGTGTACTTGTGTATGCTTTTGTTAGCCATGCCAAGGCCGTGGGTTCAAATCTCACAATGCACGTACGCCGCTGAAAATAACGTATGGCTTCATGGCATCTTGGAGCTCTTCTGAACAAATTGAGAGAAACACAGCTTCCTTTAGGGGGGTGATGCAGACTGCCAACTTTGTAATGTTTGATCAGTAATAAGTCTTTGCCTGCTCAGTGCCTTTAGAAACATCAGCCATATGCTACGTCAGTCGAGTCCAGCCTCTCTGAACAACCGTAGAGACCTAATGCTTGTTGATCAGCTGTGTTTGTGTTGTCAACTGTGTGTCTGGATCTGTGTTTTTCTGTCCTGTCATTTATACATGGTGTGATTTATATTCTGGAGATTAATACATATCTAAGTGTTTTCTGGCAGTGTTTTCAGGTAGTTAACTAGTGATTCTGGAGTTGGCATCTTCCTTGACAAGTTTCTCTACCAAACAATTGGACTGTACTGGAGCTCTGTCTAGTGTGAGAGCACTTACCGGTAGTCCAGGGACTCCTCGTGGGCCGTCCTTTCCTGTGTCTCCTGGTGGTCCCCTGGGACCAGGTGGCCCGGGAGGTCCAGGTGGTCCTGGAGGTCCAGCTGACCCTTGATCACCCTAAAAGAAAAAAAAAAAAACAGCAGTGTTGATGCAGGAAGTGATGACGACCTCCACCACATCAACTTGGCAGTCAGTGAAACATGGGGAGGTCTGTCACAGAGGCAGAGCAGACACAGAAGAGGAATAGGCCCAGAGATATTACTACTACTACTAGTAATAATAATAATAATAATAGTGCTGCTGAGGGCTTTATTAATGAGAGGGGAATGATGGATGCAGGGCCAGGAGGGAGTCTGTGTTTGTGACTCTGGTGCCAGGGCACTGTGTTCTGCCAATGTTAGCTAACTTAGCTGCAGCATGGAGGTTAGGACCAGTGGGCCAGTCATTTGCTGTGATCTATGTGTGCTCTGGGCACAGTGGTCCCAAACAGGGACTTCTCCCTGTAATTGGCCCTAATTACTCCCAGGGCCTGGAGATGATATGAAGACATTCATCTTATTGATCAGCTTGGGGAGTTTATAGCTGTTGTCACACAACAAAATGACCTGTCCTCTTAGATTAACAGAGGCATCTATATGGCAAGTTTCCGTCTGCTTTGGTGGCATAACATGGAAATTATTTTCTTTGTCTTCATAAGTTCACTCTTAGTCTTTCCAAACCACTAACTGCTGACATAAATAAGGACTGTGCTTTTCTTCTCAACTGTGAAATATTCTACTCTTTCACACAATTTCTGTTTCCTTTCTTAGTTTCATAGTTGTACAGTTTCATAGCTTCACAGTTATGTTATTATTAGTTATTTTATACCTTATCCTTTGTTTCATATAAATACTTTACAGATTTGTTGTTTTATTCTACTTTTCCATCTTATCCCCCTTTTTTCAACTGATCAACCCAAGGTGCTCCTTATCGGTCTCGTAACTAATCAATGAAACAAATAACCAGTAATCAGTAGACGGTAATCTATAACACTACTGCTTATTTCTGACTGGCCATCCCAGAAGCAAAGCTAGGAGGCTCAGGTACAGAGCGGAGAGTGAAGGCTCTGGTGCAAAGCCTCATGGGATGGAAGAAGACCAAGCGAGAGGAGAGGAGAGGAAGAGAAAAATGAGTCAGGCACTACCTTAATGAGTCGGCGCTTAATGAGCTGCTGATCAGCAGAAAGAAAGCCATGATTGATCTTAGGGAAGACCATCTGAGCAGGAGAGGGAGGTGCAGAAGGTCAAGTCAAGGTCGCGCAGGTCAGAGGTCAGAGAGTTCGGAGAGGAGAGAGCCAAATGAAGTCCCGGAGAAGAAGAGGAGGAGCAGGAGGTGATTGTGTTTGTTTGTTTGTGATTGTAGTCAGGAGATGATGACGAAGGAGAGAGAGAGGGAAGGAAATAAACAAGGCAAAACAAAAACAAAAACAAAAACAAAATTTCATTAGACATGTCTTGAGCTGGGAGGCTCCAGTCAGCGCCTTCATGGATGGGCAGAGGCTCCTCACTTTTCCACCATGGTGGCCTAGTCAATCAGGCCTTCCTCTGCCTCCCACTCCAGTCTCCACCCGGGCCCGGAAAAGTCAGTTTGGACCTCACATGGAACCAGAAGCCACAATCCCCAGTCCTCACCAGGGATGGTGGAGTCGGGTGGGGGTGGTGGGACACCACACAGCGCTTGGCTGGGTGGGGGGTATGTGGGAATGGGAGCTTCTGCCCAATGAAAGCGCTGTCATCACAACGGCGCCTTGTGCCAGGTCACACCCCAGGAGCCGTATACACCCACACATATACACACACACTGAGTGAGAGTGCACGCACACAAGCACACTGGGGAGCCGATGCTGTGCCTGTGGGTCAGGCTAGGGGTTTAACAGGGCTCTAGTGGACGGTACTCAGACATGGCTGGATAGGCCATTCGTCTTGCATTAATGGAGGCATATTTTTTTGCTTAATGGCTGCCTTTATAGGGCGATTTCAGATATTTTCCATATATTGTGCCATTGTAAATGTATTTCTTGAATGAGGAGCGGGACCACAGCTGTAGGGGAGCGAGATCGCTCTCTCACTCTCCCCCCCCCCCCCTTTTTTTTTTCTTTTTTGAGTATTCACCAGGCTGATGAAAATGGTTGATTGGACATAGAGGTTTGCGGTAAACCGTGGGCATGTGCTCTAAAAACATTTTGCCACTTTAGTTTTATCATTTCAAGAGCATTTTGTTGAACCCCCCACAACACACACACATACCCACACTCACACACTTAAGCAACTCTAATGGATGGCAGCCAGACCATGTCTTGGTTAGAAAATGTAAATCCTGTTTCTAATCAACTAGCCATTACTGCAATATAAAAAAAGCTACCTTCACAGTGGGGCTTAGTGCTTTCATTGGACTCTGGCACCTTGAGTGGAAAGGAAACCCCCACATATTTTGGAGAGCCTAGAGGTGGCTTGGGCCTTGGTTGACGAATGATTTTTGGTGAGATTAATTGGAGTCTCTTGCGCCTGGTCTAACTCTGTCAGCAGCCTGGCCTCCTGTCTCTGTGTGTGTGTGTGTATGTGTGTGAGTGTGTTATCGAGACGAGAGCCCCCAGTGTCCGAGTGTCGGCACTCAGTGTGTGTGTGTGTGTGTGTGTGTGTGTGTTAGTGTGTGGCACCGGCTGTAGTAGGAGTGTGACACTGCTTGATGCGCCACTCCGACAAACCTTGACAGTGAGGATCTGATTGCTGTGCAAAGCAGCCAAGGTTGGAAGCCCAGGCAGTCCCTGAAGACACACACACACACATACAAGACAAGATGGCAGAGCAGCACCACACCAGCATACATCCCAACACGCTAACACATACACACACACACACACACACACACACACACACACACACACTCACTAGCATCAAGCATACAAACAGCCCACAGTAAAACAAGAGTGTTAGCAAACACATTCACTAGCTGAAGAGTCAAGCAAGCTCTTTGCTTCAGCCTTTCAGAGATGATAAAAAACTACCCAGAGAGCAGCATATTGGGGGATGGATCTGGCTCACGTCTGGCTCAGATCCAGCTCTGATGCAGGCCAGATCCAGCCCAGTGTTGCTACTCTCGAGGAAGTAAAGAAGCCTCAAAGAGCAGCAAAACTTTTCACTCTGCTTAATTCAGAGGCTTTTTCTTTTTTTCCCCATTTGTGTGACTGAAAGCAATTCTAAATTTGCATTCAAACTACGTACAGTAGTTCGATATTCTTGAGACTGGTGCTCCTTGTATGCCAGAGTGATTATGCTTTTAAGGATGCCAAAGCAATGAGCTTTGATGTTGCTCTTCACTCTAGTGCCAAACACCTTGGTCAGTTGCAGAAGATAAATGATTCCTTAAGTGAAACAAACCTTGATTTTCTTTCTTTTTTAAATTCTCTTTCAACACTCCAGATTCTAGTTTCCAAGTGAGCAAATAGCTTTTTAATCATGCTGCCTGATTTGCTTTTGCAGGATTTAAGGGTTTCCACTGTTATAATTACATGCCTCTGTGCCTCAATGCATGATGCAACAGACTGTGAAAAGTTCTGCCTACTGCAGAAGCAGTGAGAGACAGGGGATCGTCCCTAACTGCAGGCTTTTGATTGACACTCGCATTCAGAGATCACAGCAGCCATGAACTGCTGAAAAGTGTTGGAATTCTAATCACCATTCATTTGGTGTTAATATTAGATAGTGTTATTTACTGCATGATTGCCTGCTAGAGGCACACAAATTCTCTCTCCTTTTATCCCTCAAAGTAGATTAATTGTGCTATATTTTGTCGAGTGTCTTCATTGAGTTAAGACACAGCTGACTCGAGCAGCGATCCAAACCGATTAATCACCAAGTGCAAACGCTACAGGAAACGTCAGAAAGTTCCATCTCTATAAAGACAGAAATAATGAGCGGGAAATCGTTGAGAATCCATGGATCATTAGGAGAGGTAGACTCAGGAGGGATGGGTTCTGCCTCGTGTTTGCTCAACAGGAAAAAGATGCTACGCTCAGATGCTCCTACTGTTCCTACTGGAAGCCAGGATGGGGGCTAACGCTTCCCACCAACTTTACTCAATTGCAACCGCAAACGGCTTTCGGGTCGGAACACGAGCAGGCGCTTAAGAGGCCGAGAGCATCGGCTTAACAAAAGCGTCACGCACTGAACTCTTTGCGCTATGTGAAGCACTACGCAGCAGAAAGGAGAAAAAGCCTGGCAGAGTGTCTCTGGAGTTCCGTGCTGTTAGCTTTACGACGCTCTTGATCAATTTACTAGGAGACAGTGAGAGCTAGTGCTTTAACAGGATGCCTGTGGTGGATTTATGATGCCTGTGGCGACTATCTCCCATGGGCTTGGCCACAGTTTCTGCCTCCGCAAGCTCATAGTCTTGTGTCGGCACAAAAAAAAAAAAATTGCACTTCTGTCTGTTTTGCTGCTAAAAGTTCATCTGACTGGAGGGGGGAGTTCTGCTAGAGATCATTCCTTTTCTCTCTCTCTCTCTGTCTCTCTCTCTCTTTCCTTCTCTCTCTAACTGTTTCTCTGATTTCATTGAGGAGAACAGGAGGAGTCGTGGCGGTTTCCAGACACTCAGGGAAGGTGTGGTCTTAGTCTTCCATGGTCGAACCGACCGGCTAGGGCCTAGGACTCTAACTCTAACACAGTGGTTGACTGAGAATCTCAACCATTCAGAAAATCACCAAGTTCCCCCACCACTTGGGGATAGAAGAGTTTGTGCGCTGGGCCTAGTGTTTCCATGCCAGTCGGCGCTGTTACCATAGCATGGCAGTTGGCCTGCCCACCAAATGGACGTTGTGGTGAGAATCGAAACCAGACATGGCGCTGAGGTTGGTAATCAAACCCCCTACCTCACTAATGCACCCCCCCACTCCCCAACACACACACACACACACACACACACACACCAACACCCCCACCCTCCAAATAGAGGTGGAATAGAATAGCAGCATGCCTTCTCATTCACATGCTGCACAAGTCCAATATGGTCACCAGACTGAATTAATGTATCGCTCCTCCAGTCACGCAAAGTACGATCACAACTTGAAACGATATTCCCCTCACATCCTGCCTGCTCAATCTGATGTGACTACAGCCCAGAGTGGGAGCCGATACTGTTTCATATGAAGCCACTCTATACATCCCAAGCTGTATCTATTCCTGTCATTGCGGGGACTCTACAGAGAGTCAGTATAAGTCTATATGCGGTGCTGGGTGTGCTTGAGTCAGGGTATGGCATCTGACTGCACGTTTTTAGAATTAAAGGCCTGAAACAGAGAGGCCAGTCTCAAAGTCTCCATCTGCACTGGTGACCTCTTTCAAATGTGACTGCCGTCAAATTTTATTTGTCCCTTGTGTGCTGTCTCTGGCCAGCTTATAAAGCTGATCTTCACTTCTCATGAGGATTCTTCTCCAGTATTGTGACATCTCAATTTCCATTATCCAAATTATGGTGTTATTTTTTACATATTCTTAAATGGACTAAACGCAAGCCTACTTGTATATCTTCTTGGATACGCACAGAAAGTATACTTACTCATAGTTGAATTGTTTTGCTGTACATGCCAGCCATTCCAGAAGTTTAAAAGTAGTAAAACATGCCACCATGTGTGTGCTGAAACATTTCAAGCATTTACTGTCCAGCCACCCACTCTCTCTGTCTCCCTGTGTTGTCTCAGTGGAGCTAAGGCATCTAGCGGGGCTAAGCTGAGTGCTAAAATCTTAACAAGTGTGTAATGAAAGCCCTCCCAGCGGTCTCTTAATGTCAGGGTCCTGCCACTAATTTAGCTTTTACGAAGGGACACAGGTGGCGGCCTAGACTGCCACTTGTGTTTGTGTAAGTGTTGGGCGACTGACTGTTTTTATTTGTTGTTCAGTCTCCCCCTCTGACCCTGTAACCTTAGCCTGCTCTGCCTGGGAGGCTGACACAGACAAATGGTCCCCTTCTGTCTGTCTGTCAGTCAGTCAGTGGGTGGACAAGTGTCTAAACAGACTTCCTGTGTCTGATGTGACTCCCAGAGGAAGCCGGGGTGCTGACATACACTCTCTCTCTCACACACACACACACACACACGCACACACACACACGAGAAAGAGCTTTTGAAGTTGATAAAAAGATGAGTTCATTAACTCCCAGTGTTAAATACTGTACATAGGATTACAGAAAGATACTGACTAAATGCCAGTGTTCCCCCTAAACGCCCTACATCATGAACCCTTGATGACTTAGACTCAGCATGAATTGATTGATTGGTTGATGCCCATAAAGTCTTTGAGGGTTTAGGATTTAGTTATTGTCAACCTAACCTCTGTGCTAGATTTATTAATGTGAGTACAACAAACACATATGGCCCAAACACCTAATTATTTGTCTTTGACCAGTGAGTCTGACCTTCATATGATATTACCTTTACATATGTCTGCTATCTGTCAATTCATTTGTAATCTACAGTTTATGTTGCTGAAGTTTTGTCCTGTTTTAATTTTGTCTTATGGATTGTTGTAAATAAGTAGCAGATGGATTCAGTGACTTAAAAATGTAATTTCGGCACATTTGCTATGAACCAGCTGTGGCTCTCTTCGGAACAATGCATGGAGGCTCCAAAGCAAATGAGAAACAGTTAGATGAAGCACTCTCAAAAAAAAACATTCCCCACTTCACGTTTTTTAATGCTTTTTAAACTTTATTTTCACAACAGCAGCAGAATGTCAAGGGCAAGCACCACTTCTCTTGTTTCACCCTCACTCAACGAGAAAATCTCCATAATGTTGTTCCACAGCATTTACCTGCTAACTCAACGTGTCGACTCCGTATGTCATCTAGGTCTATAATTTGATTTGGTTGAGAGTTAGTCTCGCGGCTCACCTCCCTGAGGTTCTTAACTCTACAACGATATCCCCCAACCCCACCTCACCCCCTCCACACACCCGTTACTTTAGGGTTGACATGAAGGCTTACGATGTTAAAGTAATTACTCCTGCAAGCCTTTTCTTTCTTTTAAAGACCTTTAAATCTCTGTTTATTTGAAAGGAGATCTTTATGGCACTGGGGTTAGCCAGGAGGGTTATTCTTTCGTCTGCCCCCCCATCCCTGTGCTTTGTGTACCGGACCTCCAAATACAAGTCGAGTCACTTCACGGTGGATGAATGGAGCTCTCCGGTCTGAAATGTGGACAAATCACAGACTAATCCCCCTCCACTCAATCTGGATGGGGGACCAGTCTCAGACGCCAGGTCAGGGTCTGTAGTAATGGCTTCATTTTGAGCTTTTAGGCTCAGGTTTCTCCTGTGGTCTCATCCGAACCTGTCTAACCTCTATTGTGTTGCCCGCATGGCTCTGTTGCACACCAGTTTGGATTCAACTCCTCACAATCTTGTAGCACCTTGGAAATATGAGGCGGACAAGAGGCGGCCCATCTATACCCTATGCAAAAGACAGAAACTGACAGAGCCTTCCATACATACTTTGCTTCCATTTCATTTGTCATTTGGTCCATAAACGGTGATCTAACAATGACTGATGAGATGGATGAAACCACCAAAAATCATTGAGGCAACGCAAAAGATGTACGTAGGTATGTAGGTAGCAGTTAAAGTTAAAGTTTGGGTCATATATGCATGAAAAAGTAATACAACTTAGACTTAAAACACATGGCTGCAAGTATCTACATTGACAAGTTGTAACTGATAGATCATAAGCTATAACCTTAATGGTTAAGGTGCTGTTATAATCTCGGGTTCAGATAAAGTGCACCCAATTCTGAGGCAGATCTAGCCTGAAGTGGGCTGGCCTCGGATGGCCCTATCCCAGATCCATGACAGAACAGGATCAAAATGATTGTAGCCTCAGCCACCATTTTGAGAAAATGAATATATTCTGAAAGAGGAGCTTTTCAGCAGGCAATCATATACGTGGGATCTGGCCTATGTGGCAGCACAAGACCACTGTTATGCCAAAATGGCAAATCTAATTCGCAAATGGTAGGATGTCGTTCACCAAGCCTCAGGTATCATTGAGTGATAGATCGACATGTCGAGGACCCTGCCAGCTTGTGTCTGTGTGTGTGTGTGGGAGGACGTCTGTGTGGCCTGCACTGTGGCTGACCCAAGTCAGAGATGATTAAGAGAAGACTGCTGCTGGGCCAGCCGACACACACACGAACGAACGAACACACACACACACACACACACACTCTGCTCCAACCGACCGACACAGACTGATCCAACCAAGACCGCAATCCTACCCACACTACCTAAGCCTGGACATGCTCACAGCGTGTGCATCACAGGGGAGGAACAATTAAGGGCACTTAAACCCAGTCAGGTCCTCGGAAGGGCTGGCTTCGATCAACTTCAATAGACACTTAAAGTGCCAAACAGTAGAGGAGACACAAAGGGATAGAGAGAGGTTGGGAGGAATGAGATTCTCGAAGACTGAACTGGCATGAATCAGCCAATCATGATGTGAGTTCATGCTCACTTTTTGAGGGTTCAGGGGAGACATTAAGATTCAGCTAGAGAGAGTTAGATAGACAAGAGGGAGAGTTTTAAGGGAGAGCAGAAAGAGAGTGAAAGAGAGAGAGAGAGAATAAGAGGGAAATAGAAGGAGGTGGTGGTGGGGGTCAGCTGACAGAGTGAAGTGAAAAAAACTGGTGTGGTCTGGATTCTCCTGTGTCAGGGAGAGGAGAACCTCACTTTCTGCTCTAGCGGAAGAATGATGACTCGAAACGAGACAGTGTTGCCAAGCGATATTTGAGCAAGATAAGCACGTGATTCATTTGATAATTTTCAAAACCCGCGGTGAAAGTCTGCGCCTCATTACGATTGATTAGGCTTCTTCAGCTCGGCATGAGGACTGACTCATATGTCATTAGACTGGAGATAATAGCAAGAACCCAAATGCTTGTGGAAAATCAAACCCGTGTTAAATTTCAACAATAGAACATTTTTCCTCTTCATAGTTTGCTTCTGCCTACTTTTTTCTCTTCTTCTTTTGCTTGTTTCATCTGCGGACGATACAAGGCTCTTTGTTCAGGAAAAAAAGAGCAGGGGGTGGGGGGAGAGAGGCCAGACTGGAAAGCTGCTGAGAGAAACCAGAGAGCGATTTTCCTATCAAAACGTCTCTCTCTTTCTCTCTTGTTTGCTTGCTCACTCTCTGCCTTAATGTCTTCTTCAGGTGCTTGATCTCCTGTCCTCCCCTGTCATCCATGGTCAGTGTGTCTGTGTGTAGTGTGTGAAGCGAAGTAAAATTGTGTTTGGCAACGAACATGAAATGGAGCACAGTTCTGCACTGTACTGGTCCAAGCCTACAGAACCCATTTTGCCCATGTCTGGAAGTATGCATGTTATGTGCACCCACAGCTTCATAAGCAATGCAAACACAGTAAACAAAAAAGACAACACACACACACACACACATACACATATGCATATCAGCAGCAGGTAAGCACAGACATGCAAAGGCAGGTCACATACCCGTGGACCCTGGTCTCCTTGATCCCCCTAGAAGGAGAGAAGTGAACATCATCAGAGAGAGAGATAGTGAGAGAGAGATAGATGAGGAGGATAGAAGAGCAAACCATATTGCCATCATTTCAAACACATTGAGGGCAAAAATAATACTCACAGCCTCAAACAGCAAAATCCCTTATGATAACACAGACTGACTTCATCTGTTTGTGTGTGTGTGTGTGTGTGTGTGTGTGTGTGTGTGTGTGTGAGTGAGTGTGAGAGAGTCAGTGGGTCTAGTTGAGGATCTTTTGCTGATTGTGAGTGAGATGTGCATATATGTGTGTGTATGTGTGTAAGAGTATGTGTGAGTGAATAAGTCAGTCTATTTATAAGGTATCAGTAGCGTGTGTGTGTATATGTGTGTGTGGTGGTGTTGGTGGGGGCTTTCTTCCATCTGACTTTGTTCTTAACATAGAACATAGAAAATATAAAATAGTGTCAATGGGCTGTGTTGAGTAATAAGACTGAAACCAATCCGTGTGTGTGTGCGTGCGCGTGTGTGTGTGTGTGTGTGTGTGTGTGTGTGTGTGTGTGCGTGCGTGCGTGCGTGCGTGTGTGTGTGTGTGTGTGTGTGTGTGTGTGTGTGTGTGTGTGTGTGTGTGTGTGTGTGTGTGTGTGTGTGTGTGTGTGTGTTTAGAGGGGTGGGGTAAACACATGGTGCCCATCTTCTCAGTCTAGTTTCCACTCAGCATGAGGGGCTTGTGGTCGTGGGCTACAACAAATATGGTGGTGCACCATCCTCTGAATCAGAGAGGTGATGAAACCCTGCGCAAATGCACTCAGTTAAAGTGCCATTGGCTCCAACTCTGCTTCCCAAATAGGGTCCCTTTCTGCCTACTCCTAGCTGGAGTCATTTATGGTTGGGTACATTATGGCCCTGTCCCATTTTAACCACTTCCACTCAACTTATGCACTAGCATTCAGTTTTGCACACTCTCGTTTGAAGGTAGGAAGTATCCCAGTGCTTTTAAGACCAAGGGGATGCACATCTTTTCAATGCTTAAAACCACCCCTTTAACCAGTGGGAGGTCAGGGGCAGACTTCGATCAAGGTGTAGGGATGATTACCCAGGATACCTTGTGAATTTACACAGTGAGAGAGTCAAGAAAACAAGAAGAAGATAATGGCCAGCTCGGGAACAGATAAACACAACTTGTAATTGAGCATGCAAATTTTTTAATTAAGTCGGGATATCTATTTTGATGCACATGCAAAGACATTCTGTTAAGTCAGACTTTAGAAAATTGCTTAAGATAGACATAAAAATATCTACTGAGAATGTTTTGAGAGGCCACCAAAGGCCACAATTTTTTTCAATAATGAATGAACATATGCATGCCTTATGGGGCTATTCCGACATCATTTTCAGAATGTGGTATGTATTCGCACGTGGAGAAATCGGAATGCTGTGGACACGAGCCAACAGTGAAATCTAGTCTCTGTGCGTTACATAGGTGAAGACGCCGGCTACAGACATTTGTATGAAGTGGTGTTTCATTGCATATTTCTACCCCTAGCACTTCTCACTTGATTGTCCGAGGGTATCTTCTTTTGGAAGGCGCTCGGAATCAAGTGCCAGTGTTATGGGAGGAGGAATGAGACTTGATGAGGCTAAGAGGGTAGAGGGTTGTGTTCTACTGAGGCTTGGATGTAACTGATCCTCTCCAAAGGGCTTGTGCCTGGGACATGGGCCTGTGAGCTGATCGCAAAGCTGTGTGTGTGTGTGTGTCTATTTGTGTGTGTGTGTGTGTGTGTGTGTGTGTGTGTGTGTGTGTGTCTGTCTGTCTTTCTATTTGTGTGTGTGTTTGTGTATGTGTGTGTGTGTTTGAGTGATTGTATGATTTTATGTGTATAGTGTGTATATGTTGAGGGAGGAGAGGGTTGAGTCTATGCATATCCCAAGGCCATGGATTATGGCTGCATGGTTTGTGTTGTGTTACCTGTGCATAAGTGTGTGTGTGTGCGTGCACATACATGTGTGTGTGTGTGGCATGGCTTCGGTCTTCCCTTTCCATGTGTTGTGTATTAGGGCACATGATGGTGGTTGGCCAGTCAGCTTGCTGGCTCTTATAGACCAGTAATAAAGAGACAGTGTGGTCTTCCCTGCGCTGGAGGAACGTTTACAAGAGGCTACTCAATGAAGCATAAAAGCACCACACTGATCTTGGGCTGCTTTGAAGGCATGTTGGTCCCCTGGTGGACAACGAGAACCCAGCGGTTGGGTAAGGAGAGTTGGGCACTCAGACACTCCAAAATGAGTTTCGCGTTTAGGAGGGTTTGAAATTTTATTTATTTATTTCATCCTTCTCAATAGGAAACAGTGGGATACTGTGCAAAATTCATTCTTTATGGCATGAAATCTAATTAGGAACAAAGCAAAGGCACAAGTTCAATGTTTTTCACCAAAACAAAAAGTCTGTCATGCTTTTTTTGTTTTTGCAATGGTATAAACTAATCCTGTCTGCAACCGTCTGTTGCAAGCTGAAGTCTTCTTCGTTATGGGAAGTGGCTAAAGAGATGCTTTTGAGGTCTTCTGAGTTCTCTTTGTCGAGCTCTCAGAAAAAAAAAAAAAAAAAAAAAAAACAGAAACATGCTAAAAACCTCTAAACTGAAAAATCATCTCCTCAGCATAACCAATCTTGTTTGAAGCACAAACCCTTTCATAAATCCTTTTTAAAGCAATTTGGAGTAAGGCATACACAGCAAGAATTTGTGCATTATGAAGTTATTTAAAAAAAAAAAAAAGATGTATTACATCTGTCCTTCATAAGATCACATTCCTGAATCAGCATCATTGAAAACAGAGAGTCATACTTACAGTGCTGAAGTTTTGGTCATAATGAGGGCTGTAGCTTACCTTGTCACCTTTTGGACCAGGTGGGCCCTGTGAGAGAGAAAGAGAGAGGAGAGAGAGAGAGGTCAAACAGTATCCCTCACATAGGAGTCAATGCCCTCCAGTTACTGTCACGACTGCCTCCACAGCTGCAGCTATCAGAGTACATGATCCATGATGTCTATTTTCAGACTAAATGAAATTTGTCAGCAGCTCTGAGACTGTGCAGTTATCCTTTTCAAACCCATCTTAGAATTGTTACATTCCGGATAAAAATGGCTGCCTTTTTAAAAGACAGGATGCATCCACTAGACTAGATAATAAAGTTAGTGTCCCACTTAGGTATCTCTGAGAGATGATATCTGGTGCCTGCTGTGGTCATGTGCTCAGGTCATGCTCTCTCGTGATATCTGCCCCTGGAAATCTGTTGAATTAGACTACCTATTACTCAAACAGGGTCAGGGCTACATAAGGTTGGGGTTGTGTACAACTGTGTGAGCTATCATTGTGAGCACACCTGGCATAATTACTGTATGTTGGCACACGAGAACACGCACACGCGCGCGCACACACACACACACACACACACAGAGCTGGTCAAGTGAAAGTCAAACAAAACTTAAGTCAAAAAGAAAGAAGGTTCTTCCTGTACAATGTCCAAAACAAAATGTGTTTCTTTAGTTTCCAGACTAACACAGTGTTTCAATCACCAGAACGTTCTTCAGCCAAGAAAGAAACATAACTTATTTACAGTGATGATGGGGTAGTCTCACTTTATGAGATTTATATTTTTTATATTTATAGGCCCCACCTGGGTGATGCATGGCAGCCAGAACACTCTTCACTTTACACGCCAGCTTGAGGTGAAGAGTGAAAGACACCAAGGCTGAATCTTAATACCCCCCCATGTCCTGAACCCTCAAAGACCTTAATTGACATCAACGGAGTTCATGATTGGCCTTTGAGGGGCGTATGGCTTAGGTGGGACACAGGGACATTCAGCCAAAGACTCTGTCTACCACCCGAGCCTCAGCATTCCTGACCATTGGCACACAGAGTCCGTTTCCAGACTGGAATGTTCAGTTTGGGTACAGCCCTGAAGTTAGCTTAATGGCCCTGACTCATACCAATTTACTCTCACAGCCTTGAGGATTTGCTCAACAATACCAGTCTTTCCTGACTAATGGCTGAATCTCAATCCTCAAAGATTTAACTGCCATGAATGTAATCAGCCAATCATGAAGCAGATTCATGCCTTTGAGACTTTAGGGTTTAGGGGAAGACATTGTGATTCAGCCAATGGGTTGGATATAACCTGCCCCTATGCCAAAGTTCCTGCTAACTTGTGAACTGGTGTTCTGATGTGTAACCAGCAAGCTACTTTAGATAGTGTTTATACTTTCACTTTGAGGAATCTCACCCAGATATGGCACAGTGGCTTACTATGTGGTCAAAGCTGGCACCGGCATTGCCCGCCCAAATCATACCCAAACACATGGCACAGTGGGTGACTCTCTGGGTAAACCTGACTCATGCCGCCTAGTCTGCTTTGCTATGTGGGCCACTACCTGTAGGGAGCAACACACACACACAGTTGTGTCAGAGGCTCACATGGGTGATTGCTGTGGGTGGTGTGTGTGTGTGACCAAGAGACATTCCCATGATGTGGAGTGTGACTGGAGCCCAGTCAGGTGGGCTGTAGACGAGGCCACAGAGACAGCAGGCTACAGATGGTCCTGATAAGGACACAGAGCACAGTGCTTGTGTCTGCCAGTACACTCTATGTGAGCCTTGTGTTTGGATGGGCCTGCGTGTCTATGTGTATGCTTGTGTGTGTGTGTGTGTGTCTGTGTGTGTTTGTGTGCTCAGACTGAATCCATATGCAAAACTTGGTGATTTGATTTATTTTATACTCTCAATGAAACACACACACACACACATAAACACACAGAGAATATCTGTATGTTATGCTGCAAACTTTGCACCCAGCGACCTACACACAGATACATATACATGTGCACCGGCGCATGCGCAGACACACACACACACACACACACACACACACACACACACACACACACACACACACACACACACAGTGCAGATGAATGTAATGGAGGAGCTCCTCGTCTCTGCTTCTCCTCACAGGCCTGAGCAAAGGAAATAGACTTCTAACAGGGTAAAGAGTGTGGAGAAAGCATTGTAAAATTGTATCTGCAGAGACAACCGTGACCTTCTGGATACACATACATACACACACACACACACACACACACACAGATTGTATTTCTCAGAATTCTGAGGAACTTCATCATTTCACAGATGAGAGCTCCAAAATGTGCCTTGATGGAAAGAACCTTTATGGTTTAAATCCAAAAATATCATATGTGTTTTCCCAGATATTCTTTTATGTTTTTGTTTTCTTTCATTGGACACACACACACGCACACTCACACACACACACACACACACACACAGACAGACAGACAGAGAAAAAGAGCGCGAGAGAGGTTTAGCCCAAAACTTCATATTTTCACAAAATCTCATTTAGCAAGCAACTCTAATTCAACAAACAGTGGGAAACTTGAGTCGTATTCAGCGTCACTTGAATTCCAGAAACTTTCCATTCTTTTATTTTTCTCTTTGTTCATCTGTACTTTGACTACTTTGACAACTGGGCCTTTGGGGACCTGCAGGCCACCGTAGAAAAAAGCAGCTCCCGCTGCCGAGCCATAAAGCCCCAAGCCGTCACACTACCGCTACCCATCGAGACTTTTTACAGCCCTCTTGTCGCAGCTGCCGCTGCCGCAGAGCCCGTTCGATGTTCGGCACAGACTCCCCTAGGAGTTCGTTCACAAGGCTGTTCAACATGTTAGTTAACGACCTTGGGGCTACTGCCGAAAGAGCCAATTACCTGTTATGACTTAACGTTTGTGTTTGAGTTTTCATTCTCTCTCTTTTTTTTTTTTTTTTTATTTCAAGTCACTGGAACAGAGCATTTTCAATTTAACAACATTCATTTCACACTCTGGAGAAATTACTCATGGCGTGCTGAATTTCCATCAGAGTGTTCCTTTCGCAGTCTTTTTCTTTCCTTTTTTTTCTTGGGGTGAAAGAAATATTTGATTCCTTTTCCCACGAGAAAGACACAGACAAGGGAGGATGCCTTTAAACTCCAGTGTGCGTGTGCGTGTGCGTATACATACATGAATGCATTGTTGTGTTCCACACAACAAGCTGTTCGACACAACAAACTAAGTGGCGGCCAGGCACCTGCTCCAACTTGGCGGGAGCTGCAGCTTTGACGTTGTCAACAGCCATAAATTTCCCGCAAACAGTTTGCTCACCCTATGTAAACTGTTTCCAAGCCGCCTGGTTATGTGGCTCTCTCTCTTTTTCTCTGTCTGTGTGTGTGTGTGTGAGTGTGTGAGAGAGAGAGAGTGTGTGTGTGTGTGTGTGCATGCATGTGTGCGTGTGTGTGCGTGTGCATGCGTGCCTGCATGAGTATGTGTAAATGTGTGTGTGTGTGTATGTGTGTGTGTTTTCAAACCATATGTCTAAAGGGCATTATGAGACAATAGAAAACAGCTCATAACATTTCAGTTCTCACATCTGGTGCCTGGAAGCTGATTATCCATGCATCCCTCCCTCTATGTAAGTCTGTGTCACATCCCATCACACACCACATCACTGTCTCCTCCACTCTGTCAACCCATAGCCCTGTTGTTTCAGGTCACAAAGTGCTGTTGGTAGGGAAAAGAATGCAACCATTTTAATGCAACACATACCTAATAGTGAACCGGCAGCTAACACTAACTGAATGTTATTTTTACTGTGCTCAGTTCAGTTAACGTTAGCTGCCACTTTGGTCTTCGGTCTATGTTGTATCAAACTGCATCCCTTGGCATAAAGTTCATTTGCTCATTTGTGTTTTCTAATGTAGCCTTCAATCAACAAACTTCTACCTGCATGTGCTAGCCAATGCAACTAGCCAATGCAACTTGACCTTAGAAAACTATGAAACCACAGTTAGCATGACACTGAGATAAGTACACCTCATTTTTAAATGGGGGGTTGCACTTATCATACGTCGTCACCCTGGAACGGATTCAGCTTTCCTTTCACACTGAACACACCTAGGGTACGAGGCGGGTCGATTGGTGGGTCGAGTGGACACCCGACCCAGCAAAATTTGGGTTATAATCGCGAGACATTCGTCAGTGTGAAAGGGCTATGTGATTATATGGGCTGGACTCGGGCCCTGCAGTTAGAGGAAGCAGTTGTTTATTAAAGGCTACAAAGATGGTCAAAAGTAGTGGGAGTTGAAATAGTCACGCATGATTGGCTTGCAGGTAAAGAAAGATGCACTGCATTGGCTAATTGTGTGTTTCCTTGTAAAATTATTATGAACACATTAAGCACAGAGGGTGCAGAGGCCATGTCTGTGTGATACAGCTGAGAAGTACATTTTTAGGCTAATGTAATCTCAGTTAACATCCAGACACATGAGGCAACGCAACTGCGAGTCTGGTAGACAGCAGCGGTTGTTGTATTTAACAGCCTGCTTACCCACATGGGTTGCGTGTGTCAGCATGTTGTTCAAAAAGCAGTGAACTTAACAATGTGTATGTCGTTGACATGAGATATCATCATAATTCCCTTGAAGGGCAAGAGGTGAATGTTTCTGCAAAATGTTTTTTTTAATCCATGCTGGTTCAGTAGCCTACTACACTAGGAGTATAAGAGGGGTATTGGTTACAGTGGATAGCGTGTCAGAGGGCATCTATCCTTCTTTTAACAATATCTGTAGCATTTTTGGTACAAAAATCACCCAACTTGACACTGCACTCACACATTTGTCCTACTAGTGGCTCACTTGTATGCAGGGGAGTGGGGAGAGGTAGGGTGCGAAGAATGTACTCCCACGTCATGTGCAATTGTAGAGATTTGTGATAGATGGCTTTGGGATGCAAGTGGAGGTCAGACTAAAGAACTACTCCAGGAAAAGCCTCACGCTGATGTGAGCAGCACCATGATTGGTCCAGCTGCATGTCAATCAGAATTCAGCACACATATGAGTAAGCTTATTTAAGGGATGCCTGTGTTTGTTACAGTTTGTTTCTCTCTAGGTCACTGTTGTAGCCTGCAGTTATAGAGACAGGGGGTTTTGGGCTGTGACAAAAAAAAAAAAAACAGTCCCCCTTTCTCTCTCTCTCTGAAAGATGAGAGAGAGAGAGAGAGAGAACCAGACAGAGAGGGAGAAATGCGTACATCTTTAGAAAATGTTTCTTCTATGATATTAATAATCTGTGAGTGCTTTGCGTCCTCATTTGTGAATGGTCTCATTGTATTCATGTTCAGTTGGGACAGTGGTGTGTGTGTATGTGTGTGTGTTTCATAGCATGAGGATAAACCCTGAGGAAAAACACCAACTCATACTTGTTGTCATGCCAGCACTGGCCACCAGAGGGTTATAGGCTTGAGCAAGCGAGGGGGAAAAACAGGTTTCTCCAAGGTGCTGAAAAGCAATGGGAAAAAGACCAACTCCATTCTGAAAGGCCTGCCACAGAACTTGCAGATTAAAGACCAAACCTCAACTACTCAGAGAGAGAGAGAGAACAATACATATCCACAATCTCTGATCAGAAATCAAATCTACCCATGTAAATTCTCCAAGCTATTTCTTGTAAATTGTCTGGTTTTGGATGAGAACTTGATCATAATTGTCATTTAAAATTTCAGTAATACGCCCCATTAGCCACAATAATATGGACTGTCCTCTGGAATTTCCAATGAAATGGGGGGAAGAAAATAGTCAGAGAACAGAATGTCAATTTCAAACTCAATCTCACGCTCAACATTTTTCCGTAATAAATGCTTTTCCCTTCTGACAGAGCAAATTGCATACTCCTTTGCATAGTCTTTGTACTTTTGGCTTCCACAGGACCTTGCTCATACTGCCTTGAATATATGCTTCCATTCACCACCTGAAGAAAACATTTGAAAAGCTAACGCCGTCTGAATCTGTTCACTGCTACCTAGTGTCATGGCTTTGAATGATTGAATGATTTGCAGCTGTTGAGCATACCTTAGCTTTTTTGTGTATAGGCCTTCCAAATGCTGGTAGTCTACTTGATGTCTTGGTTTGGAATGACTGAATGTTTTGCAGCTGTTGTGCAAAGGCTACACAATGGATTGCTTATAGAAGCACAGGTGTCCAAGGTAGCGTATTCACAGTTGCCTTTTGAAGGCAATGAACACTCTTGATTTTTACAAGCATGTGTCTCTCTATGGCTTTACTGCTACTCTCAGTGCTCATTCTCAACATCCCACCTTATAAAGACAACCTCAGATATTCAAATAACAGTGATAAAAAAGAAAAAAAAGTTGATGAGAAATAATAGAAAAAGAAAAATGACCTATGTACTTGAAAAGGGCTGGTCAGACAAATTCCACAGCCACAGGGCTCTGTCTGCCTGGCCCACTACAGGCTGATCAAATGGACACTCTTTGCGTTATTAAAAGGGGAATAAATTTCTGTAAAACACAGCCTGTTCGCCGCCTGCCGTCGGTCGGGGCTGATTTGTGTGCTCAGCGGCAGGCCGTGCGGTCTGGGAGCGCCAGGGCGTCACGGCTTCCAGCGAAGCACACGTACGCGTTCACTTCAAAAGGTTTATTATGTCTTAGTGAGTTTGACTTGGCATCCAGCGAGCCCACAGCAGCAAACCATCAGAGAGAGAACCAAAGTATGAAGGCTAGGGAGAAATAGACCAAATACACCGACTCCATCTAACAGAGGAAATTTCCTTTCCCAGAATATCAGTTTGGCTTCATCCACTTGGGATGAATCTCTGTGGTAGAGATGGCTTCCAGTAAGGCTTAACTTTAGCCATGTCCACACTGTCTATATGTCTGCAGCTACACTTATACTCACTCAGCATTAAAGATGATGTTTTCAAAGATTGAAACCACCTCAAACAAAGGATCATCGTGTACAGTGGACAAAAGTAGAGCTATTACTCCTCTGTTTTAACTCCAGCAGCGAGTCAGTTTTGACTCAACTAAGTCAGCATTTCGGACACCATTGGCCCTTTGCTTTCCAATGGTAATACGTGTGTTTGGATAAGGAGATAGGGGAGGTTCTCTCTGAGCTGTTTCTGTGCCTCACTATATCCTGCTCCTATACATGCTGAACTGAGCTACTTCTCATGTCAAGATCAATGTGCAAGCAGCATGTAGTACGCACATAGCATAGCATTGGTCTACAAGCAGTATACAGTATTTAGGTTTTTAATAAGCTATGGAAAGTTTTAGTTTAGTTTTAGTTTGTTTACGAAAGAGCTGGCCTCGGCTTCCTACCAAACTGGACATGAGCATAAAGCTGCTGTTGAGGTCATGTTATTAGATGGTAGGTCCCACGAAACAGCTACACTCAGATGCAACCAGGTGGTGTGTTTCAGGTCACGCAGAACTCCATCCATATTTCTCTCCTTGTGTCCACCTACAACCCCATGTGTGTGTGATGGATTGGAGTTTGACAGCGAGTGTAATGTGTTTGGAGCACGGCTGCTGGAGTCCCCCCAGGAACGCTCGCTTGTCCACTGCTGTTCAAACACACACTCGTCGTACACTGAGTGGAATCGCTGGTGGGTCTGGCTCTGAGTTTGGCGCTGGTGGTACAACAGGAAAAAACACAAAGCACTCCTAACCTCATCATCTCCAATGCTGGAACACACACCAAACCAGGAGCGGGACCTTTACTCTCAGGATCTTTAGTGTGTGTGTGTGTACATTTGCATGTATGATTGTGTGTGTAAATGTGTGTGTGTGTGTGTGTATGACAGAGACCCTGCTTCTGTCTGAGAGACAGAGAAAAAGAGGTAAACGAGGCCTGGCGATGCCGGACCAGCAGTGGCCACATGGAAACAATCAGCTCCTTAGCATAGCCTTTCTGGAAACTTCTGGAGCTACATTTGAAAGCCCTGCTAGAACCTCTATCTCCGCTCTTACAATCAAGCAGAACAGGAACATTACATTACCTTACATGCAATGCAAAGTAGAGATTTATAGTATACTCTCTGCTATAATGTCTCCTGAGGGTTGAGCCCATGATCTTAAGCAAATGATATGATACAATGTGGCAACTTTTCTGAGCCAGTCAATCACATGACCAATTCCAAGTGTTCTGATCAAATGTGTGTTTGGACACAAGCTGAATGCAGTTGGTATGTCTCTTCGAGGCACAGGAGGTATGGCTGTACTGGTCTAGGAGGCAAACGGGCAAGTGGAGTGTAAGATTTCAGCATCTGTGGAAGGTGGCCAGAGCCTGCCCTATGACCTATGCCCTATGCCCTAGGCCCTGTGCCCTGTGCCCTGCTTCCTATGCCCTGTTTCCTGTCTCTAGGTCTGGATGACCCTAAAATTGGCAGGGGGCAGGGGGCATGGAGAGAGGTTCCCTGTTCAAATCCACAGGGTGCTCCAATTTTTCTTCCACCCTCCCTGTAGCAGGGGGAGTGTGTGTGTGTATGTGTGTGTGTGTGTCTGGCAAGCACGCTTCAGTGACAAACGATACCTGCTTCAAAAGCAGGGGCCTTGTAGTGGCAGCACGTGCTGCCTCGACAGCAGACGGCTACTTTGTGGAAGGAGGCAGAGGAATACTTGTGCTGCCGGTGGCAGAGCATAACTTATGCAGCTCTAATAAAAGCAGGGTGGCAATAGCTGTAAAACATGGCGGTATAGGAAAGAGCACTTCTCTGGAATGCTCTCACCTGCCAGGAAAAAAAAACACAGCTGATATACCTCAGTGGCCATTAACATCACTTGACACACACACACACACACACACACACACACACACACACACACACTTGCACAATTAAACTCATTCCCGTTCTGCTCTGAGATTTTTTTTATTGTCATTAAAGTCTCCTTAGCTAGATAAAATAAAAGACAGAAGATTTATGGACCCATATTTCCTGATGCATGTAATGCCTCCTCGGTCTGCCTCCTGCAGACACTCTCAAGCACTCTGGTTTAAAATAAAAAAAAAGTTGTAGGCACATTTTTTAAGGCAGACTGCTCCAGCTCCACAGCAGGACATGTTAGTTCTTCTCTCAATAGTTCTGGTTACATAAGAGGCCTGGTTAGCCACATGGTTCTGCTTTTCTTTGGTTCTGGTTCTGCCACTCTCAGAAACCTATTATAACAGTAACAGTACTGTTATAGGACTAAAACAGTATAACAGTATTAGTCCAGAAATGTTCTTACTGGTGTTGAGATCTGCAGTCATAAGTCAATGTGATGGCAGCTGAAATGTCATGAGGGCATCAATACTTTTTAAGAGTGCATTTTGTAGATGTAATATAGTTTGATCCATCAGGACACTCAACACACACACAGCAGCTGAGTGTTTAGGGGAAGAGAGGGAGAGAGTGAGAGGAGGAACTGAGGGAAAGTAAAAGAGAGGAAGGGGAGGCATGGTGTGCTAAGTCAAATGTGTCTACAGTTCTAGTTTAGTGTCCTTTTACAAAGGGATAGGAGAGAGAGTGAGAGAGGACGAAGGAAAAGAAAGACATTAGAATGAAAGACAGGAGCTGTGAAGAACACATCAGGAAGGATACATTTTTACTATGGTGCACTTCGCATTCCATCAATCTGTTCTGCCTATTTCTCTCTCTTCTTCCCTCCCTTTCTCTCTCCCTCTCTCTCTCTCATCGCTCTCTCACCCTCTCTCTCTTCTATTCTTTCTTTGTTTCTCTCTTTTTCTTTCTCTCTCTCACTCTCTGTGTGTCACACGTATCTGTTAGTTCTACCTGACGGGGCCTCAGTGGTGGTGGAAGAGGGCAGTTTAGACCAGCCAGCCCCTGAGGCGATGTTCCCTGGGTGGGAAGCCCTGATGGAGGGACAGGGATGGATGTGAGTAATCAGAGTGGAGAGAAGAGAGTGGAGAGGCAGGAGCGGGCAGCAACCGGCGACCGCACACGGCTGGTGCCGACTGCTTGCTGGAGCGTGGCGGTGAGTGTGTGTGTGTGTGTGTGTGTGTGTGTGAGGGTGATGGTGTGGTGTGGCGTGGTGCTGGGACCGAGGTTAGGCACGGATAGGGATGGGGGGAAGAAAAAAACAAACTGGGACTCAGGAAGGAATGAGTGCCATCTGGATCCCATATTCACTCACTCAATACCACGCCAGCATCACCATCAAACCCAAGTGAAGACCACAGTGTCATGTGTTTGGATGTGTGTGTGTGTGTGTGTGTTTTATGCGCCATGTGTGTCTGTCTGTGTGTATCAGTATATTTGTGTCTTAGCATGCATGTGTGTGTTCATGTGTGTTTATAAGCATGCACACATGCATGTGTGTATATAAGTACTTGTATGTATTTCTGTATGCATGAGAAAGAGAGAGAGTGTGAGTGTGTATAAATATGAGTTTGTGTGCACATTAATACCTATCTGATTGTATGCACCACATGTCTGTGCGAGATCATAGTCATTCAAAATGAAAAGACAAGACCAGCAAAACCTGTCATGATGGGGAAAAAAATAAACACACGCACATCAGCTCTGATCAGCTCTCTTTGATGCTCTCATAAGCCCAGGGCCTCAAAGCTGGTTAGCAGTGAAGTTAATTAGCAGAGGTCACCTTGAAATCAGGAAGGCCTTGCGGGACAGGCCAGGGTACAGGGGATGACGCTCGCTACCCGAGGGTGGTCACAACACAGCTGGCTCAGCTACCAACAAACACACCACAAACACACACCACATCACAGGCCAACAGCCTCCTCTCTCACGCCACACACTAATGGACTTTTCCTCCTTTTTGTGCGTGTGTGTGTGTATGTGTGTGTGTGTGTGCGCGTGTGTGTGTTCAGGGCTTGGACCATCCTCCACTGGAGAATCAAGTGATGAAAGCTGGAGGACTGAATGATGGGAAGAGCTGCGGTAGCCTAGTTCACATCATAGAGCACTGTGGTAGTTCACACACAACAGATCCATACACACATATGTATATTAGTCATATGAGAATGTGGCGGGTGATGGACTTCTTCTGAGCAAGTGCTTGACTGTGTTGTGTTGGAGTGTTTGACTGGCAAAGCAAGTTTCACAACATTTCACAACCTTTTATAGTTTAGCCTTGACAGAAATCTGGCATTGCTCTCTGAGTGGGACTATGGAGATGAAGGTAAAGAGCTGTTGTAAGCAATGGTTTGCTAACTAGCATCTTGCTGCTGATGCGAAACATGTGTAGTTTAGGAATGGCAGAGCTATTGTGTTCAGGGTTTTGGTCGTGTACTCCTGCTGCAGCAGAATGCTTTCTACAGGTTTGAATTTTATGTGCAGGTCAGAGCAAGTTTACAAGAAGCCCTGGGCAGTGCAGTTTGAGAAGAATGGGCCTTATTCACAAACTGTTCTTAACAAGGAAATTTGTTCTTAAACCCCTGCTTAGGCCTACACAGTTATCACCAAGATTCTGGCATTCACCAATCTTTTCTTACCTGTTCATATCTAGTGTTTGTATATTTGATAACAAATTTAAGACAATTTTTACATAAATCTGAATGAGGCCCGATGTGAGACTAAATTTGGCTTCAATTTAAGCAGAGGCTAGAAGTTAGCATGCTAATTTACTCAGATCCTTGCTAATGTCATTAGCAGTGCCACTGCAAGTGATGGATGTGTGCTAATGTGCTAATTAGTGTCTTTGGGTGATGCAGTTGGTACAGAGCAAGCCAAAGTGTCAGAGCTGGAAATATTTTGCACACAGGAAACACAAAAGTATTGATAGGGAGTCCACAATAAATTGTCCAAAAAATATTGCAGCTGAGCCTGCCTACCTTGTTAGTGACACACATGCACAACAGGCTGTGACCTTGTAAGACTGTAAGGCTGTTCCATATTGAATCATCTTTGTCATGATAACTCCTCGTCATTATAATTCAACTTCATTGTGATTATGATAACACACATGGTAGCCTATTCATGGGATTAGTTACATTAACTGTTTTGTCTCTCAGTACAAAGAATGATATGTGCATATCATTATAAGGATATAACATGACCTATGTTGGTCACACATGAGATTGGGGGTGATGTAACGCCCTATTCTGACTACAAGTAACTCGCAAGAAGAGAAGAGTTGGAATGCAAATATGTTGCAGCTTTTACAAGCAAAATGACCAATGGCAGAATGAAACGTCATATGACAGTTAAAATCATTTCAGCGTCTGAGGCGACAGCTGACGCAAATTACTGTGCATGCATGTGAGTGAGGCTTGAGCAGCAAAGCCTTTCAGCACGTCTGCCATCTAATTTCCCTCTTGGAGGACAAGACACTTCCCTGCTCCCCACTAATTATGGGATCTGCTTTAATGAGCCCCCGCAACCACCACCCCCAACTTGATCCCACCCCCCCCAGGCTCCCTCACTGGATGTGGATGAGAGGAGGGGTACGTCGGGGGAGGGGGGGGGGGTGGTATACGGGCTGGCAAGCTGTTACTAGGAGATCTGGAGATCCCCGCAAACCAAATGGGATGATGGGAATTTGTGGTGAACTGTGAGCCATCCAACCCACCCTGTCCCCTGCAGGCACCAGAGAGCATGCTGTCCTCTCCTTCACTCTCAAACATTCATTGTCTACTTTACTCTCTCATCATCTGTTCACTTGTTGACTCTTTTTACTGTCATTCATTTACTCTCACACTCCTGTCGTTCTGTTCTCTCATTTCCTCTCTATTTCTCCGTCCTCTCGTTTTCTCTCCCCCTGTCTGTCTGCTGGTTTCCTCTCTCACTCTTTTCCTCTGGTTGTATCCCTGAAAGCATGACGGTAAGCACAGGGTTTTCTTGTTTATTCTCTCACCTTTGTTCTTTTCTTTCCTATTTCACACTCATTTCATTCTGTTTACGTTATCCCTGTTCCTCTTGTTCTGTCCGCCTGATGAGCTGCAGGTGTCCTTCACACATTCATCACTCCATTCTCTCATTTCCTCTTTCCCCCTTTTCCCCCTTTCCCTCTCTCTCATTCACTCTCCCCCTCTGGTCATGTGATGAGCATTCTCTCCTCTGCAAGTGTCAGAAAGAGAAAGAAAGAAAAAGAAAGAAAGAAAGCAAGTAAGCAAGTAAGCACAGGATTCTCTGGTTTATCCTCTCACTCTTTGTTTACTTTCACTCTTTGTCTACTTTCATTCTCTCATTTTCTCCCTCGTTCTCATCCTCTCATTTAGTCATTTACCCTCTTCCTGTTATTCTCTTGTTTATTCTTTAGCTGTCATACTTGTTCTCTTCATCTGACAAAATCCTGTCCCCAGCAGGTGTCAGAACGAAAGCACAACATTCTCTCAACATTCTCTCGCTGCTCTACTCTCTGACCCTCATCCTCTCGTTTACTGTCTTGCTCTTATCCTCTCTCTCTCTTTCACTAACACGTTTACTCTCCTTATTCTTGTTCTGTCAGTCCGATGCTAATGAACCACCTCAGGCTCCTACTGCTGCTGCTCCAAAGCTGTGCTGTTTGGGCCTCAGAGCAAATAGCCTATTTAGTGTGTATGTGTGTCTATGTGTGTGTGTGTAGGTGTGCGTGTGTGTGTTAATGCCAGTGACTGCAGGCCACTGAGATGGGTGTGTGTGTGCTTATACCGCAGTGGCATGTGTGCCACTGTCCTGTAACAGCTCCACACAGCCCTGTGAGCATGAAGTCACTCATAATCCATTTACATCTGTCCCCCTGTGTGTGTGTGTGTGTGTGTGTGTGTGTGTGTGTGTGTGTGTGTGTGTGTATGTGTATGTGTGTGTGTTCGCAAACACTTCAGCTCAAGGCCACAATAGGCTCTGACTCTGTTCCACTTTCCACCATCCTTCTGTCCACATGACGTGACACTTTTTCCCCTCTTTCTCTCTTCACTTCTCTTTCTTTCTCTCCCTGTCTCTCTCTAATTTATTCTGCTGCGTCATGCTTTCAAAGCCGACTTGAAGCGGGGTATGTAAGAATACGCAACAGTAACTATCAGTGACTGGAGATGCATCCGTTCTATGCCCCTGGATGCTCAGCAAAACAAGCTGTCAGCTAGAGGAAACCAAAGAGACAAAAAGGGAAAGAACGAGAACCCTCATTCTGTCTCGTCCAGACGACTAACCAGGCCAAGCCTCACTCCGTTGAGCCAGTGGATACATACACACACACACACACACTCCCCACACACAATTACATGTAGTCATGCACCTACACACACACACACACACAGCCATGCACACTCATCCCCATCTACATTCCCACACACAGACAGACAGACAGACAGACATTCAGACACAAACACACACACACACACACACACACACACACACACGCCCAACTCTGAGCCAGGGAAGCAGTAAGGCAATAGCTCTTCCTGTGAAAGCAGGGAATGGAAAGAGCCTCCATGCATCCTAACCCTCCCAGCCAGCTTTTGCCTGCCTGCCTGCCTGCCTGCTTGCCTTCAATACTTTGTCCTGCTTGAAGCAATAACACAGATATGGATTTGGGCAGCACAGCTGAGTATTGGGAGAGGCTTTGAAGTGCCTGTTGGCCTCAACTCAGACCTGTTATAATTTCTTTTGTGTGCGTGAGCATGGGTATGTTTTATGTTTTATTTCTTTTTGGGAGTCCATGAATATTCTACAAGACTCCAGAGTGCTTGCCCTGGAGTCCAAGAAGGAGGGAGTGTGTGTGTGTGTGTGTTTGTGTGGTGAGGTGAGGTGGGGTGGGGTGGTGTTGGGTGGAGGTTGAGACTGATTTCTTATTAATGAGAACGGTGGATCTGGAGAGATGTGGGGAAAGGGGGAAGAAGAAGAAGAGAGGGAAGAGAGAAGTGTGAAAAGAGAGAAGGAAAAGTGAAGCAGAAAGAAAGAAAGAAATGGTAGAAAAATGGAGAAAAAGAGGGTAGATGGTGAATGAGAGAAGAGGGAGGGAGGAAGATAGAGTGGAGAGGAAATAAGAAGAGAGATGAGGGTAAGAGACTAATGGAGGAGAGAGAGTTGGAGAGCATTGGAGAGATGGACAGAGGAGAGAAGATAAAAAGGAATGAGATGATGAAAAGGAAAGCGAGAAAAGATGAAGAGAGTACAGAAGAGAGTTGAAAAGATGAGAAAAGAGACTGAGAGATGGAACAGAGAGGATCGAGCTCTAAAATAATAACAGAAGAGAGGATATGCAGCCCTGGGCAGCTCTCTCCATCCCACACCCCCTCCTAATCACTCACTCTCTCCTTCTTTCTCTCCTCTTTGTTCTGCCTGGGCGTCCTCTGGGAACCCCAGTGCATCTGTCCCTAAAGCCAGCCCCACCACAGAGACTGTCCATCACACTGAGACCCAGAGACAAAGAGCAGCCCGTGGGGGTGATTCAACTCTTGGCCAGGTCCACTGGTGGCCTGCCTGGAAAATCTAGACTGGCCAGTACTCACTGCTTATTGTCTTTTTTTTGTGAATGGATCCTGTCTGGGGCTGCATAAGATTACAGTATATGACTAAAAGACTGTGTTGGAAGGGATAAATATTTTTGTATACACTACACATGGAGGCATTACATCTGTGTGACACACACACACACACCTTCAAACAAGCATACTCATACATAAGCACGCCAGTAAAGCACAGCATTGCATGGCAGAGATACATGAAGGCGTTCTGTCGCACTCTGCCCGACCCGTGTCATTTCTCCGCCTGTCACTGTGGTGTGCTAATGAGCCGTTGGAGGCTGCGTGTGTTTCCGCCTGGACGAGTGCGCTGCCTGCGGCTAATCAAAGACCTGCGGTTGAATGTTTTATTAACAGGTGAACTGCATTATTCATGAGGGAGGGGCCCGGGCTGTGTGGGGTGTTTTTGTGTGTGTGTGTGTGTGTGTGTGTGTGTTTGTATGTCTCTGTGTGTGTTGTGTGCCTAAGTCTATGGATTTGCATGTGTGCTTGTCTACCTTTGATTGTGTGTGTGTGTTTGTATGTGTCTGTGTGTGTTGGGTGTCCATGAGTCTATGTATTTGAATGTGTGTGTAGGTGTGTGTATGTGTGCGCACCAGTGTGTCAGACACCATACCTCTGAAAAAAAAAAAAAAAAAAAAACACCCTACATTATGCATGTGCAAGGAGAGCTGAGCTGTTCACTCCAGCTGTCACTCAGAGAAATAAAAAAAGTCCACCCACCCACCACCTCCCTATATTTACACACACACACACACACACACACACACACACACACACACACACACACATACACACACACACACACACACTTGCAAGGAGTGCCATCTTACCTCAGTTCTCCAAAAGTAAGTCTTTTATGGAGGGGTTCCAGACTTAACAATGCAACTCCCTAAGCCCTTGAAACCTCAAAGCCTTCAGTTGGCCAATCCTGAGGCTGATTCATTCCTGAGGATGATTCATCAGGCCTTTGAGGGCTTAGGGCATAGGACATAGGGTTTAGGGAGACACTGAGATTCAGATTTGGGTTTAACATCCCCAATCCCAGTGCAGACAGCAGCTCTGAATGAAGGGCTACATCATGTGTGCACCAGGGATCCTCGATTTCTGAATATACCAGTCTAAGAAAGGAGGCTAAGTACCCAGACACAGAGGTTGGTCAGACACGACTTCCCCTCACAGTTCCAGGGCCTGATTTTGATTGGAGCCATAAAGGGGTGAGGGCCCCATCACAGAGGGAAAGCCAGACACTCCTCTCCTCTCCTCTCTTCTCCTCTCCTCTCCTCTCTCCGAGTTCCAGGAACTCATTCCAACTTGGGCAATAAAGAAGATGAAGAGGACATCACAGGCTAAAGCTAAACATTAGGAGTTGGTTTTGGGAAGCAGCGCTTTCTCATTAAATGGCCTCTGAACGCTTTGTGGAGAGTCCCAAATACTAACTTAACATAAATAATGTCAGTCCACATTTAGGCATCAGTCAGTGCTCCTGATCCAAAAATGTATATTGATACTGATACTTGGCTCAAAACATGTACTAATTCACAAGATATGTTCACTATACAGTCAGTACAGAGTAGAGTGTATTTTGGGTGTTCACTGTAGACTACTGTAGGAAGTGAATGAGTAGATGTTCTGAGCAGGGTCGGACTTCCTCAAAAGCACATCTGCTATGTCTTTGAACTTCTCAGAAAATATGGCAAGTCCTTCATTCTTTGTCCAGACTCTCTCTCTCTCTGCTGATGTTTTAGTCATATATGAGTCACAAGGTTGTGGCACAAGATCTGGATCTGGGTTCCACATCCGTCCTAGAAGTCTGGAGTGTGTGTGTGTGTCTGCTTTGAAAGAGGGGGGGGGGGGGGGGGGGGGGTGGGTTGGGGGAAGGGTTCTGCCCTAGAGTGGTCTGCTACAGAGCTATTGAAAAAGATTAAAGGGCAGCATTGCTGAACGGATTGACAAGTCAAATATCCCACAGTAAATTGCCAGTCGTCTCTCCTTCTCAGCCTGTGTCTCTGTTTGAGCCAAATCAATGGGCTCATCTCTGCCTGCTCTTTCCATTGTCTGCGAACTGATTCCTCTTCATTCCTCCATAATCATTTACCATTACTGAAATGACTGCCTTCCTCTTAAGACGGCAGACAGGAGCAAAGTCGAGCGAAACGAGAAAGAAAAATAACAGGGCTAAACAATTTAATTTGCATTTTGTTGTTTTCTCATTCCCTGCAGTAAATACAGGGAAGTCTGTCTAAAGGATCTGTGAACAAACTAAGTTTAGTTTAAAGCCGCAAGTTCTGCCTTCTGTTCGGCCGAACCATCACATCATCACCTGCCTATAGATCACTGTGTTACACAGACTCAGGCAATCTACAGGGGAGAAAGTGAGGGAACAAATGACCATTTTATTTTAAATTGTTTGTGGCGAGGCAAGCAAGGAAATGAGGCAACGTTAATATGCACAGGACTGTTTACACAGCTAGTCACACAGCAGGCCTCCACCGAGAAGTACATGTAGATTAAATCACTTCATTTACAACTTGAGAGAGAACACTGTGTATGTGTGTGTGTGTGTGCGTGTGTGTGTGTGTGTTTGTGCATGCGTACACACTGCATTTTTGTCTGTATGCCTGTGTGTTCTTTCTTCCTTTCTCTCTTTCTTTTTTTCTTTCTTTCCCTTCTCTCCATCCTCTAACTAGATTGTTTTGCGGGGTTTTGCCAGTGACTCACGTGTGGTTCTTTGCGATTCAGCCTTGGCCATAATGCCTTGAACAGAAGACTAATCTCTTTCTCAGTGGAAGCCCAAATTGAACACTTTGTGTTTGTGCGACTAATTAACGCAGCCCTCAAACTGCAGTGGCGGTCAGTCAAAGTCAAAGTCCCCTGTGAAGCGGTAAAAATTACAGGAAAGGAGAAGAGGATAGAGAGCAGGGGCTCTTACAGATGACAAACTGTTCTGGACACCGGGAAAGATTTACTGCTACTTCTGGAGAGCTCCTGCGCAGAGGGGAGTAGATTCTGACCACACACTAACTTCATCAACTGCTTTTTTTTCCACTTGCCTTGTTCAAAAGAGCAGACCGCCGTCAGGAGTGTGTACTTGCCTGTGTGTGTATAGGTGTGTGTTCATGTGTAGATAAGTACGTGTGTGTGTGTGTGTGTGTGTGTGTGAGAGAGAGAGAGAGAGAGAGAGAGAGAGAAGTCTGTGTGTGTGTGAGTGTGTGTGTATGCCTGTGTGTGCATGCACGTGTGTGCACATAGGTGTGTGAGTGTTCGTGTGCACACATGCAGCCATGTGTGTCATTGTAGAGTGAGTTGAACTGGCTACATAATGACAACCTCACAACCCTCAGAACACCAGACATGCCCCTTTTCAGAAGGCCGCCACTGCCGCCGTAGCAACCACCTGTGTTCACTTATACCGACCGGCCCTTGGAACAATCAGTAGGAAACATGACGAGGCATAGCAGCGCACCACACACCACTGTATGGGTTAGCGGGATTAGCTTACCACCGCTTTACAGCTTTGTGAGACGACGCGGCTGGTTCTGTCCTGCTTGATCACACAGTCACCCAAAGTGAATTATTCTAACAGAGCACACAGCGTGGCCCGCTCGCTCGCTCTAACCTGGCCTGACCCATCAGAACACAACACCACCACCACCAACCCTGGCGGCACCAGGGTCAGGGCTTTCAGCTGGTTCTGCACGGGCTCAGTCAGGGACTGTCACAGACACTGAAGCAGACGTTTTCCATCTGAGAGGTTCCGACTGATTCTGTGATCACTCTGCTCCTAATGAAGTGAGACAAAAAAGGGTCCTGGTCTTTTAGTCCCATGGAGAGGAACTGGTTTCCATTAAAGGAAAGCATGGATAAAAATATTATTTTAATCATATAGTCGGATTACACATGGCCTCTTTTGCTAGGCAAACTCCAGAGCCTCAACACTTGGACTTTTTAGCTTGGCCTCTCCATGGACACAGCAGGCAACTGAGCTTTGCTGAAAACCACATCCCTGGGCTGTGTCGCTGGAGGCTACCCATAAGACCACAGGTGTGTTCTAGTTTGGCCAGCAGTGCCAATCATGTTTCATTTGAACTGAAAATTTGAGTAAATATTCCATCTCAATGCTTTAGCTCGCCATCCAGCTCCCCATATGTTGGTGATCTATCTATCTCAAACTGCAAGTGCTCACAAATGTTTGCTGAAAAGTCAGGTAGAAAACAGTTTACAATGTTTACCTGTGTTTGAGAATTTGAACTCACCTCAGGGTTGACCAGTGTAGCTTTGGGACTGAGGAAGTGATGTCTATCCTATTCCATGTTCTCTGGCCTGACCATTAGCAACCAGTGTAGACTACATCCCTCTGTTTGACCACTCCAAGGCAATGCAACTCCCCCGCTCCCCAAATAATATCCACTCAGAGGCTGCCCCTTATACTAAAAGTGTGCTTGAATGACAAAGAGAGTTCTCAGTTGCAACTCAAATCAGCTCTCATAGCTCCAAATATAGACCTATTATAGCAGGGTTTTCAATCTTCATCTACACTCTTAGGGCATTTTGATTGGCTCTTAAAAAGTTATGAAAGCCAAAAACATGTAAAAAAAAAAACTTGCCTTAAAAAGTCTCCACAAGAAGAAAAATGTTTATCTTACCTCCTGATTAACATTTCAAACAGGAAGTAAGCACTTATGAAACTTAGCACTTAGCACACTTAGTGAAACAAAGGTAACATTATCATGCAGTCAGGTAAAGCAGAGTGAAGAAAAACAACCCATCCCAAAGATCTTTCTGGTATCTGCCATGCTTATGCACTGTATTGGGTGATTGTTACCTTCCATGATCAAATGCATATCAGAATAGCTCAGGTACTTACAGGAGGTCCTATGGAGAGAGAGAGAAAGAGAGAGATAGCATAGGGTTATTAGTGATAACATTCACAAAAGGCAAAAAGCTCTGTCCCATTTACTTGTCTTCACTTGTGAAATGACTATGACACACAACACCCTCAAACTGCAACTGGGCACACATGACTCTTGACTCTTGACCACCCCTGCATTAGTCTTTTAAATATAACTTCATTGGACTTCATTTATACACACCATGCCAGTGACACATACCAAAAGGAAGATCAAATCAATTTCTGCTTCTGGATACTTCTGCACACCTGGCCTCCCATGCCAGTGCTACAAGGTTATTTTCTTTCCACTTAACTTAAGTGGCATACCTGTATTGCTATCCCTGCTATTTTGCTCCTGCAGCTTGAGAAACACACTTTCTCTTTGATCATGTGTCCTTTTTTTTTGTGAGGTGACACTTAGAACACACTTTCTATTTCCCAATTAGCCTTGTGCTTGGCTGAATGTGTGTGTGCACTCAGCACAGGTCGCTATCAAAGACGCTTGCAAATTATTGTACCAAGGATTCTGTTAGGAATGTGCAGCTGTTCTACCTTAAAAACCAGAGAACGTCTTTTATGAGCGTGTGTGTGTGTGTGTGTGTGTGTGTGTGTGTGTGTGACAGGGTATATGTGTTCTTGGATGGAGTACACAGAAGCCCAAGCTCCCAGCTGCAAATGGACAACATTGCACGCAGGTTTCTAAACATTACATGGCTGCCGTTGTTTTATGGTTCGGTGAATAAGATTACTATTTTTATGGTGTTGTTTTGTTAAAACTTCACTGTTTGTTTATTTTTAGCTTTTTTTATCCAACATCTTGACTTTTATTGTGATTAAGTTCTTCATCCCCTAAATGCTGATTGCTGTGTGTGTGTGTGTGTGAGTGAGTGAATGAGTGAGAGACAGACAGAAATTGTATCTTGCGGTATCTCTAGGATGTGATCATGGAGAACACGTCCCGCTGTTGACAAATGACAGGGAAGAAAACTCCTTTGATTGAGTCATTCAGAGAGGACGGCCAATGGGAGTGTGCTTTGCCAGCGCCTTGACTACTCCCTGATAAAGCGCTCTGGTGACAAGTGGCCAGAAAAGACTTTCTTAGATGGGGATTTGTGTCAGATTAAAGCCTTCATAAATCAATAGGTGTGGCCATGTGGCCGTTCACTCGCCCTTGTTGCTCACGCCTCATTGGCTTCTCTGTGCTGTTTCTTCAGACATGATGGAGAGGGGGGGCTTCAGATCCCCACTGATCCCACTCGAAAGAGACGCGTAACGGCTCATCAAGCGGCAGAGGAAACCCCCGTCCTGTTGTCCTTCATGCTAACCTTTCTGTCAGCTCCACGATGACGGATGGATGCGGACTTCCACAGCAACCACCCGTACTCGTCGGATTCAACACGAGTGGCCAAACAATCTCTCTTCCACACTCTCTTTTTCTCTCCTCTTCTCTTTCTCTCCATCTCTTCCTCTCTCTTTATTTCTCTTTCCCTTTCACCACTCTTTCTTTCTTTCACTCTTCACTCTTTCTTTCACTGTAAGTACATCTCTGTCCAAGTCGAGTCTCCAGGTGCACAGCAGTCTTCTCCTTCTCCTCCTAATCCTTCCTCTCTTTTTTTTCCTCTCTTTCTTCCAGGGAAGTTTCACTCAGAGCTCAAACTAACTAAACAGCAGTCTCCTCCTCCTCTTCCTCATCTCTACCTTTCTCTTTCATGTCTTTTTCTCTCTCCCTCATTTCTTCCTCTCTGTCTGTGTTTCAATGATGTGTCACTCTGAGTTGGATCTCTCTGAGTGAACAGCAGGGTCTCCTCCTCCTATTTTGGCCATTGCCATCCCACCCACGGCCTCAGACTAACCCGTCTCTCTCTCTCTCTCTCTCTCTCGCTCTCTCTCTCTTTCCCCCCATCAGATGAAAGCCCTGTTCTGCCTTGTTCCACTCGCTCAGACACTCAGACCAGGAGGTCTGGCCCCCGCTCCGCACTCTGGCGTTCCACGGCGTGGAACCAGGCAAACAGAGATCTGTGCTCAGGTACCGCGCTGGCCAAGGCCATGCGTGTTCCGCCTCAGTGGCCGAGGGACTACCGACTGAAAGACGTTCCCTCAAAATAGACACACCAGCGTCGCGGTCTACAACTCTGATGGATGTGGGGGGGAAGTGTTTGCTTTTTCTAATCGAAAGCCCATACGCCTGACCCAGACTTTATGAAGTTGATGGAACACTGCACACTCTCTTTCACATACACATACACGCACACACTCTTCCTCTTACACACACTCTCTCACACACAGATTCACTCATACTCTTGCTCTCTCTCTTCCACAGACACACACCCACATACATGTGTTGAGTGACTGAGCTGTCTTTCAAATGTTTGCTTTTACTTTTTTGGCAAACACAGAGACACTTTAAAGTGAGTGTGTGCACTGCTTTTTTTTTTATTTCCTCACCAATTAACATGTGACTCAGGACTATAAAGCAGAAGAAAAACTCCCAAATATCCAAGGCTCTGCCATTACAACTGGAAAAATAACAGTATTTTTAAATATATCTCATCTTAAAAGTCATGATTAATATATCTTTCTTTTGTCAAGAAAGGACTGGTGTTTGGTGTACTATCCCTAGATTAACCACATAATCTAGACCCATATCCAGCGGAGCATTCTCTTACCTCACCCAAATGGACAAATGCAAGTGGAACTGACCCAAGCTGGCTCAACCTTAGGGGCATTTGTGCAGTTTGCCTGAGATAGCCTGATAAACATTAATTTAAAATGAATTCTTTACTTATCATTTTTTTTTTCTGAAAATGCCCAGCTGTTTTTGTCAGCAAACATAAATGTGTCTGTAAGCCCTAAGGCCAGAGAAACATGCTGCCCAGGCAGTGATGCAGTGTTGTGAAAATGCTAGTATTCCCAGACACAATAATGCATGCGGTTGTTATCTTTAGGTGTTTACACTGCACTGCCCTTTAAAGAAGCCACAGTTCCAGTTCAGATGTGTTGGGGGCGGTTGTTGTTGCTAGTTCTTTTTCAGGTCAATTGATCAGTTGGAACTATTTTTTTTTTTGGGGGGGGGGGGGGGGGGTAAGCAGGAACTAATTCTGCGTTGCCTAGCATTTGCTGGCATTGACTCTGGAGTTTTTTTTTTTTATCTCCTTTGTGCCTCATTAAAAAAAAACACCAGCCACAACTGAAAGGGGTGAAATGTATGCAGCCTTTTCAAACTGGTCTAAACAAGAACAGAGCTCATCTTTGACTTTGAGAGAGCCCAGCACACAGTGGAGTGCCGCACAGAGCAGTGCCCCTGAACAGCATCCACTCCAACAGCCCATTTCCCATTTCCATGCTCCAGTCCTGAGCCCTCACTGTTGAATATGTAGATGAGGTTTAGGCTTAGATCCATACCACTCTCCTCCATATTCATGGCACTGTTAACTGAAAACACAGGCGAGGCCATTTACAAGATTTGAAATTAATTTGGCCGAATCAAGGGCAAGGGAAGTGAAACATAAAACGCAAACAGCGGCATGCATTTGAAATACCGGGCCCTCGTCCACCCCCAGCCCACTTGATTGTGTTTAATGCTTGCGACATGAAAGCCCCTCAGCGAAAAACCCATCGCTGGCATTAAACAGTAATAGCCAAGCAGAATGCTCTGCTTTTGCTATCAAAAAGACTCAACTCTGGATTTCCAAAGCGTCTGAAAACTAACCACTACCTCATGGTCCCAGAGCAGTCTATGAAAGAAAATGGCCTTACGTTTTATTATTTTTTTTGTTTTGTTTTGTTTTTTTACTTTTTTTTTTGGAAATGTGACTGCTTAGATTAGTTCATTTTTTAATGATAGGAGGAGATGTGGTGTAGACCGCCACACTGGTGGGGACGTGGGGGAGGGAGCTGGTGAGGACAGGGCCCTGAAGGCTATTAGCCTAACGTCTGGCGCAGCATGAAGCATGTCCGTCTTCGCGCAGCAGCACAAGCGCTTATGCGTTTCCCTCTGGCTGAGTGCTATGCTTTTGGGTATGCTGTCTGACACTGCTGTCTGTGGGTGGGTCAACGTCACCGCCACCCCCATCGACATATGCCCCAGCCCAGCAGCAAAAGTTGCAGCTCCCAAACAGAATGGTATTTAGCGGACTGGCCTCAGTACAGCGCTCTCACTGGAGGTCCAGTTAAGACGGAACCAGCTGGAATGGACGGCGCGAGAGGCCAAAACCCCTCTGGAACAAGAAGGGCTTGGGTGTCGCAGATTCCAATGGATGCCCACAAATATGTCTTTACATGGGCGTCTGTCCATTGTCTCAAACACAAGACTCATACTCATTCTTATTTTTCAAGACCCCCCCAAAAAAGCTGATGAACCTTCAAATTGCATAATTACACTATTCAGAAATATTTTAAGACTGCAATTAATCATACCTAGAAATACAGAAGAGCCATAATGAACTAGACTGTATTTTATTACATTTCTAGCTCCAGGGACCAGCTTTGGCAATCTATAAATATCTTCCCTATTAAAGCCTCTGACACTCACCAGGTTCGCCGTTGCGTCCTCTTCGACCGCGTTTCCCCGGCGGGCCTGCAAGCCAAAACAAATGAGAGAAATTCATCAGCCATTACTGTTTTCACATGTTGCAGACGTTTGATTGCACTTCAGTGTCGCGCTAGGGAGATGCAGCAGTCGAGCAGCAGTCAAGCAGCTCCTCTCTCGACCAACCCCACTGTGCAATCTTTGGAAAGTCGAGGCTTTGTACAAATATTGCCTTTGGATTGGCGACGCCCCACAAGGCTATCACAGGGTTCATTGAGCATTTAAAGGTCGAAAACCGCTCTGGAAAGAGGGCACCGACTGTCTTGCCACAAAAATGAGGCTTGGGGGTTTCATTTACCCTTGGCTCTACCATGTTAGACCTTTCAGCATGGATGCGTGATCTCTAAACTGTTTTTACATGTCACTTCTACTTTCCTCTTCGTGCCTGTCAGCTGTGAAGTCAGTGTTAGTATTGTTCAGACTGAGACATTAGAGAATTACTGACACTCTCTCTCTCTCTCTCTCTCACACACACACACACACACACACACACATACATTCATAAGCTGCATACTTCTGACCATCTGCCTTATTTACAAGAGCTTTTCTCTAAGCTGTGCAGATTCTCAGCATACTGAGAGATGGTCTGACAGCCAGGCTACACTGGATGCTCAACTGAGGTGAAATGTACTCATAGTGTATGCTGGAATGGAAGTGGCTTCTCCACATTTGGGAGAATGGCCCAGACATTCCAGAAGACCAGTGCTCTTAGACTGTTTTTTTGCACACCACCCACTGCTGTCTCTCCGGTTGCGTGTCCAGCGTACGCTGACTGTCAGGCAGGTGATAAATGGCACCAAGTTTAGATGATGATGGAGGTGTCATTAAAAGGCTATTCAAGGGTAAATCAATCCATAGCACTGTTGTTCAAGGTCACTGAAGGGGGCAGGGGTGGGGTTGTGCCCACATTGGTTAGCATTAGCTGCTGTTTTGCTATTTGGCCTGTGTTGTACCAAAGTTTCTTGCTCTTTTACCTACCGACAGCATTCGGTGACCTCAAACCACAGAGCTATGTGTTGATTTGCGCCATCAGTGTTTTGTTTCCTATCCTTAGGGCTCCCTTTTGTCTTCGTGCTGACACAAAAGTCCCTTCATTAAGGCCCTTCATGGTGATTACTGAGTGCACCTGACACCTGCTGTTTTTCAGTGATTCACAGCTGCAATGCTAACTTTTCTAAGGGCCTTATAAAACAAACATAATGCAGCCTAGCTTAAAGTCATAGCAGCCATGATTAGCCTTTTAAGAGCCTTATTGGACAGATGTAATATGGCTTAGAGGCAGCAGACTTCAATTGCTTAATGATGCTGGAAACAGGGAGAATACCAGTCTCCTACTGTCTATTTTACCATGTAAAATCTTGCATGCGGATGAACCGTATTTATTTTGGTCTGCAGTGCCTCTGTATTGTATGTAAAAGTTTCCTTGTTGGTTGGTTGTTAGCTCATTCAGCTCCCGCAGAAAGTCCATTATCTTCAATTTAGGGGGAAGGCCGCATCCAAACCCACCATGCCAAACAATGGAGCCGCAAATATTATTCAGATCTCCTTTCATGCAGAGCAGTGAGAACAAGTAGCAAACAAACCCCTGCATATACTTCAGTTCCTCACCCTTGACCAAAGATACTGCTGTTTTGTTATTCTTCATGCGAACTATGTTGAGGAAAAGCATGGATGCTTGTAGCACTGCTACCACTGGCCTGCCAGGGTGTCTAGTTCTGAATAGCTGGCTGTGCTCATCCAATGCAAAAATGATAATTTAAGATGAGGACTTGTCTTTCATGTCGTCCACCAGCAGGATAGGGGGCAGCATCTGTAAAACTCATTTTCCAAGGTGGTGGTTTGGTGCAACAGCAGTTCTCCCCGAAGCCACTAACTGCTGCTCTCTTGCTTGCTCATGTCAGATGGTCTGGCTTGTCTGTTTACTTAACATGCAGGCTCAGAGACAGTTCTTTTGCTTTTCAGCCACTAAAGGTTTTAACTGTGTGTGTGTGTGTGTGTGTGTGTGTGTGTGTGTGTGTGTGTGTGTGTGTGTGCTCATATCATGCCATGTGCCAAAATGGTACAGAGTACTATACTTAGAAGTAAAGGTATGGCAGAATTATTATGCATTAATACATCACATGACCAAACTGGACATATCAGGCTAATCCTCTTCAGTGCTGTACAGATACACATGCACACACACACACACACACACACACACACACACACACACACACACACACACATACTTATGTGACAGTAATGTGTCGTGACAGTGTCCTTAGGAAGCTGCCCGTCCAAACGGCAAGTTGCCAGCGGCAACCACTGTGACTTTTTCTCAAAACATCACCCGCAAAGCGGTCTGACTAATTCTGTGTGTGCCTGAATGTTACAACAATTATCAAAGTTGACAAAACGTTTAAAAGCTACAAGCACAGTCAAATGTGGTTCTGTAATGTGGTTGTTTGACATGCAATTGACTCAGCGGCACTTCAAATAATTGTCCTCAAATATGAATGACCGCTCAATCTGGATAACAGCTTTTAGGACAGGCAGACTGTTATCAAAGAGCTTCTCTCTGCATGGCGCTGTACAAATGGTTCTATGGAATGCTTTGGTCCACAATCTCAGCTTAAGCTGTTGATATTGTCTAAAGAGAAATATTGGTCCAGATTTTGATTGCAAGAACACAAACAAAAACAGAAATATCTCAAACCCAATGTCTGTCTGTAATGCTGTAATTACAGAAGCATATCTAACCTCCCATTTTTATCAAAAATACTTGAACAAATAGTCTCTAGACAAATCTATAGCTTCCAAAAAGAAAATAATATGCAGGAAACCTTTCATGTCAGGCCTCAGAACTAATCATTGTACAGAGCCTCTTTACAGCCCCCCATAGTCAGGGATGGTGCATGGTAGATCATCACTCCTCATGGGTCTGTTGGGATGGGTCTGTTGCCTCTGCTGTTGCCCCCAGCTGTGAGGCATGGCGGCCACTGACCATGTCTTCTACATACACAATGCTAGGGTTAGGGTCAATGGGATTTAACCAAGGGTCTCTGAAGGTTCTTGGTCGTAGAACATCTTGTCTTCTTCAGGCAAGTTTTATTTTCCTCACAAGCTTTTGGAAGCATAACCCTCAACATAGATTTCATGAATTCAGTCCTGGCCACCTCAAATTCATGTGCCCCAACTGAATAATGCAACAAGCAAACATAATGAGGCCGCATTTATATGGGCTTTTTGTTTGCTGCACCAACCCAAATTGATTTGATATTATCTCACGAGGCCTGTCCAGCACCCTGACAAACCCACTATTGTAGGAGAGTTTTTTTGTTTTTTTAAAGCAATGGCAATGAGTCATAATCTGATCATCTGAAACTTCAAATGACCAGCCAAAAACACCACAGCCAGAGTGCATACCCAAGATCCAATCTCCAAAGTAAATCATATTTAAAAATAACTGGCTTATGCTGCTTTTAGACACACGAGCACACACACACACACACACACACACACACACACACATACATATATACACGGACCTCATGAACTCTGCGGATCACACCTAGATAAGGCTGATTACTATTCTCTAATATTGGTGTGAATGTTATAAATCTGTGCGGCAAAGGGGTGTGTTACCACCAGATTGTTTCATGTATGTGTGCTAACAGCACACTAAAGGCTGTTTAATATTTAAGTAGAAATTACTCCTAGTGTATGGTAAGCTGTATGTTAATTAAGTGTGACAAGCCAAGGAAGAAAGACTCAATAGAACTCTCTCCAATAGCATCACGCCCTGTTCCTTATTTATGTCTTTTCTTTCTTTCTTTTCTTTCTTTCTTTGTCTTTCTGTTCCTTTCTCCCTCTCACTTTCATCTTTCCTTCGCGTGCAGGCACACGCACGCACTCATACATGCACACCTATCCAGTGACAGACCAACAGCTTTCCAATTACACACTCAAGCTCTGTCTCTCTCTCTCTCTCTCTCTCTCACTCACACACACACACACACACACACACACACACACACACACATTCATGCACCTGTCCAGTGACAGACCTATAGCTTTCTCCTCATACTCTCACACTCAAACTCTTTCTCTCTCGCTCGGTCTCTCTTACACACACACACACATACACACACGCACACAACTTTGACTGTCTTCCTGTGTGCCAGCCGTAATCAACACTTAATCCTTAAACTTGCATGGGCGCTGCTGACCATATGTCATCTCTTTAGCCATGTTGCATGAGATCCATTCTGCCCTCTCCCTCTCTGCCTTCCTCCATTCAGGTTATTTTCGTTGCTGCGTCAGACTCAGTTAAAGTGATCATCCAGTTTATGGATACCAAATGTCTGAGGGCATGAGCTATTGTTTACAAATGAGTCCTGTAAATACGTTAGCGCACATGAGGTCGGGGCTCAACACAGGCCAAAAGCCCGAGAGCTCTGTGCCAGCGCATTAGGGCGTTCGCATGCAATTTCTACCTACAACACACTGAGAAAAAGAACTACTCACAGGGTAACATTCTTGTCTTTTCTTTTCATTATACAAGTTGTTCCTCTGCTTTGTTCTTAGCAGCTTCCAGATCAGTTGAGATCTGCCTTTTCATCAGTACATGTTCAATGTGTTCTAGGTATTTACAGGACATTAGCGTTTGTTTTAGTGCAGCTGACACTACTATTAGTTATCTTAGGTTGATGCTATTATTAGTTATTATACGGCTCTCCAGAATGCTGTGGGAGGTTCCATTGACTTTGAATGGGCCTTTCCAACGTTCGGAGGTCAGTAATTTTTGTATAATCACCGCTGTAGTATAATAAAGTATAATGACCGCTGACAATGGCAACAGGTTTTTTGCACGATCTAGTTACAGGAACAAGCCTGTTTCACGTGAGTATCTTTGGACAGGTGACTCCTCTCAGTGGGTCTTGGGGCGGTTTCTGATATGGGTGACTTGGGCCCAGGGCAGCAGCTTGCTGGGTGTGCCAGATGGGGTGTTCGCCCAGGGCACCAAACAAGCTTGGACTGCCCCTGATGAGCCTACAGAAGTATGACTTGAGTTCCAGGTGAGCAGTTATCCCCTCTTTAGGTGCTACAGGAACATGACCCACTCACACACAAGGATCTTATGCTATATAGGACATTGGACAAATATTTCAGGTGTCATCTATGTACAAATCAGACAGGATCAAGATTTTTATGTTTTTGTCTTTACTTGGACAAGACCAACATGAAAAAAGAGATTTGGCCAGACCAGAAAATGACTGGAGGCCTGACTCTAATCTGGGTCCCCATGGGCACCTGACCGTTTATAGTGTAGACAGGCTGTTTGGTCATTTGTGCCACAATAGCAGGTTCTGATTGGCCACAGTTGAGTCACACCCTGATGCTTTGGTGAGTCAGATTGTCAGACTGTGGGCCATAAGGTCTGATTTTGAGGCAGGATAAGGACTTTGCCAGTCCTGAGTGAATCAGATCGGCTCAGGATGTTTAAACAGAGGCCCTTTGCGTCCCGTCTCCAGTAACCTCACTCAGAGTGACGGCTACCGTTGGCATGTTTCCAGGGGCACCATGCCTAACAGTCATGCTTTAGCAGAGACCCCTAGCTAGTCTCATGCAGGGGTATCTCCAGAGCAAGGCTGGGCCGCTGTGGTGTGTGTGTCTCTGGCCCGAGCATTTTATGAGTCTGTGAGTGAGATCTTCACAAGCACTGAGTGAAAACGATTCTCCACAAAGCGTGTGGGACTGATTATAAAGCCATCGTGACCGAGGTTTTATTGAATAATACCCTGGCCACAGCAACACAGCAAGAAATGACAAAGAACCGATCCATCGACACACTTTCCAGGGTCTTATTCATTTGCTTGCTCGCTAGTTCTTTTTGTGTCTTTCTCATGTCTGATGTCTGCCCCGAGATTGGCCGCATTTTAGGAACAGTTGAAAGGACGATTCTCTGGAGCCTCCCCTTCACAAAAATATGACTATATAATATCACCCCATCCCCAACTCCACCCAACCTCCCTAAACATGGCCCTTGTGTACTAATGGATCTCTGGCTTAGAGCCTCCAGCGGTTTGACTGAAGGCTTCAGAGCACCCCATACAGAGAAGGACAGTACCAAGTCTCTGTAGCTTAGTTGTTGTCAGCTAACTCTGCTAATAGGGGAAAAAACTGATCTACTGTAAGCTAGACCAAAGTGCTTCACCCCTTGAGTTTAAATTAATAATATCTGAATAGAAAGGCAGAAAGTGGACAGTCTGCTGGAACAGTGGGGAAAAAAGGCTGAAAATCATCACAGTATTTTTCAACAGATTGTTCACTTTCCCACAATCATATGCAGACTGTTTATGTGGGATGGTCTTTCTTGTGTTGTTGGAAAATTAAATGCAAACCTGAAGACAGAGTAGTACAGTTGAGTGACATTTTGGCTTGGCGATACATTCACGGCCCCTTCTTTTCCTGGGACAACAAAATTCAAAAATAAATGAAAAAAAAAATGCTGAAAAAAAGAGAGTGGAGAAAGCAAACAAAACTCTTACTTCCCCTGGCCTTTATGAAATATGTAACTGCCTCCTCAAAGAAAACAGCTTTGGGAATGGCAATAAACAAACTTACTCAAACCTAAACAGACAATAATGCCTCAGTTATCCGAGCTGAAGCCCCATCCAGGCCCAGTGGAGAGTGCCAGTATTTATGCTTGGGGTAGTGTTCCCTCGTACTGTTTGTTTTACTCGCTCAGTGAAATCCACAATTGTCAGTGACATAATATTAAGATCTTGGGGGATGCTGGGGGGGTATGCGAAGTGAAATTAAATGTCTACTGTGCGGTGCTGTCTCTCCACTGAGTAGTCAACTTAACTTACTACTTCTGGTTATTTTGTGTTTTCTCTTCTGTGTTTTTTTTTTTTTTTTTTTTTTTTGTCGACTTGACCACTGCTTCCACCAATTACATGTCTGGTTTGCACGGGCCTTGCATTTCTGACCAACTGCTCAAATGTTCCCAGAAAACCTCCCATGGGGGCTCTCTCACACACACATACAATGTAATGGAACACATAACGAAACGCTCGTAAACACATTTGAAACATTCACTCTTGCTGTTTTCCTGTGTTGCTTGCTGACCCGGTGTTGTCAGGGATTCACATGATCTCCTCCTCCTTCTCTAGACCCCTCCCCTCATCTCCCTAACTCCCTGTGATGTTTCACCACCCTGGCGCTGTCTCTCCCCCACAGAATGAGAGAGAGAGAGATGAATGGAGACGTCTGCTAACTGCACTTTTGGCCTGAGCTCCTCACACTTCTAAAATGATATCTGACATTCATTATGACAGGAGCTCTTGCCAACAAGTTAAATGCATTAGAAGAGCATAGTAGTAAATCTTACTGCTGTGCTCCTAATTACTGTCCTCTTTCATTACCCATAGTATACTCCCTTCACCCCTTGTAGCAAGTCACATTAGAGTTTATCTGGCTGCTAAAGAGGAACTTTGATGCACAAATTCACATTGTACTTCATGTATAGTATCACATTCATAGATAGATTGATAGATAGATAGATGGATAGATTGATAGCATAAAAATAACAATCTGATCTGTTTTGCTGAAAAGCCGCTTGTTTCAATTGACAAATCACTCTTTAAATCAGGATATACCTAGAGGATGTGCAAGAGAATTCCTATGGCAAAGTGTGGTTTGTTTAATGTCCTGTATGATGGAGAATGTGCCTTTTCTGTGTGTGTGTGTGTGTGTCTGGGAGAGAGTGTGCTGCCTGTGTGTGGATGGTTTGGCCGTGATCTCAGACAAACTGGAGAGAGGGGGGAGGGGTGAGGTGTGCGGAGCTCTCAAACGTCTGCCTGTCTCAGTGTGTGTGTAGGTGTGTCTGGTGGCCCATCGGGTAAACACGAATGTGACTCATTTCATCCAAGTGCTCACACCTAAACACACATACACATACACACACCATGGAAATCCTTCAAACTCTTCCTCTCAGATGCACACAGACTCAGACACACACACACCTCTCTCCAGCAAACACGCACATACACCCTCCTTTGCTTTCCCTGTCTAACATAAACACACAAAGAGCTTCCTACATGCTGGCGTGGATGGAAACATATAAACCATATTTAATTTATAGGTCCTTTTAATGGAGCGACATCAATTAGCCGCCCTGTTTCCTCGAGTCACCCTCAGAAGTCGTAGCTTCACAGGGAAAGCAGGAGAAAAAGAGAGAGAGAGAGAGAGAGAGAGAAAGAGAGAGGGATGGCCAGAGTGGACTACTGAATGGCCCTCTTTGTCTCAGGTCCGTTAAATAAATCTATTGTTATGAGCAGCACGTTAGTGTTTATGTCTGTGTGAGATGTGATTTGGGAGGCCTGGGGACCCAGAGTGGGCAGTAGGCATCGCTATCTTCCAAGCGACGAGACTCACAAGCGAGAGACGATTGACACGCCAATGAAGCATTATGAGAAGAGGGAGCGGGAAAACCGTTGCTCAGCTCTGAGAGCTGCACTGGATGTTTCTGGAACAGCCCGTGGAGCGTCTGAGCGACGGCAAAATGTTAATATTTCACAGCAATGGGAAGCATGAGGAGGAGGAGAGAGAGGAAGAGGAGAGGGATGCTCGTCTGTGCAGTGGTGGTGGCAGCAGCAGCAGACATATGGGTCATTAAATTCCTCACGCTCTATCAGAAAAGCTCATCCTGTGCGTCTGTGTGTGTGTGTGTGTGTGTGTGTGTGTGTGTGTGTTTGTACATGTATATGCGCAATTCACCAGATGTCACCCCAGAGGAATCCAAGACTAATTATGCTAACCAGCTTTAATTAGGCATGAAGCTGTAACTGATTAAAAAACAAACTAATGATGCGTGCATTTGCATCCGTTTCCCTCCCTCTCTCCCTCTCTCTCTCCCTTCATCCCTCCATCCTGTGCTTGTGGCCACTCTGACTCCACCCTGGCATTGTGGATTGAAGCCGTTCGCTCCGATTCCTGCAGCCATTTCTGTGGCCAGGACTGACAGACTGCAGCGCTGGAGAGAGGGGAGAGACTCCTATGCTTCTGTAGTCATGTGTTACAAAGGCTTAGCTTTAGTTAATCAGTACTTGACATTTTCACATAACCTTCGGGGGGAAATGTGTTCATCGTTTGTCTGGCACGGCTGTTTCCCCCGGCAGGCGCTCCGCAACGGATATTCGAAATGTGTTTTTGGGCTCGTTTGAACTCAAGCTGACACGGCCATAGTCCCATCTATGGCACCCTGATTGCAGCCACCAGGCAGTAATGTGTGTGTTCATCTCTCCTCTCTCTCCCCCTCTGTCTGCGCTGGACTGTCTCCAGCATTATGTCCTGATACATTGTTTGTTTTGCCTCCAGAATGTTCCAGCATATCACCGCCACAGTAATGCAACAAACAAACCAATAATAAACAAAAAAAATCCATGTAAGCTTGGGATGCAAGATGATGATGACATTGGCATGTCAGCAAGGAAGTTCTTTTTGTGTGTGCGTGCGTGTGTGCATTCCCCCTCTAAGGCAGGTTTGGCTTGTGTGTGGTCAGAGACGGGTGTGGCCCTGGCACGGCTATTAGCGTTAGCTGTTGGCGGCAGGGTCTCTCGCATGAGGAAGTGTGACGGCCTTTTACGAGAAGCCCTTTCATCGCCTCGGGAGATCAATGCGCTCTCCTCTGGCGCGGCCCTGCGGCGGGATACTCGAGCCCCTCATCGTGCTGAACTCTCCCACCACAGTATCGTAATTAACCCCCCCAAGTTCCCCCATTCCCTCCATCCCCCAAGGCCCCACCACTGGCCAATTGGAAGCAGAGTACACACCACTGTCTCCGTTGCTGAAGGTCAATAATAAGACGATCGATAGCCAAGTGGCTGCCTCCCAGCTGATGTTAAGCTGGCAGACACAGACACAGATTCAGTGGTTGACTTCTCCTGGAGCTGTGAGAAGTTGAGTCGAGCGACTTGAGCCTTATAGCAGCTTGTGCTATCGGTGCTTATACATCTTTTTGGTTTAAAATGCCCAAACATGATGTGGAAATAGCATTGGAGACACAGCCATAGAGCCTCAGAATGTGGAGAAACGATCTGAAGTTAGCTGGTTAGCTAGCACTGGTCTGGCACTAGTGATGCCAAGTTTAGACTGACACTATAGAAGTTTATGTTGATAATGTCTCTGCTTGGCTTCATCTCTGGCCTGATAGACTGGAGTTGTGAATTCTTTTCCATCTAGATAAAGTAGGAGGGTGCAGGAACTGTGTGTGTGTGTGTGTGTGTGTGTGTGTGTAGCTGTTCTCAAAATATCCTATTGCTCTACCACTCACTCCATACAACAAGTCATACGCCTGCAAGGTGCTATTGTGAGACTGTGTTGTGTATTAAGAGAATCGAGGGCTCTGAGGTCAAGTCAGCACACTGGTAAAATTATCACACAGTTTCTCAATCTGGGGAAAAAAAGCAATGACACCCGCAGCTGTGTGTGTGTGTGTGTGTGTCCAGTGAGTGATGGAACTGTGAGCTGTGTCTGCCCATCTTCACCCCCGCTGTAATTGTGCAACTCGACTCTGTTAGCTGTGGGAGTAATGACTGTGGTGTGAGTGTGTATGTGTGTGCTTGTACAAGATCTCAAACAGAGATGAAAAACAACTGGTTTGTTTTGAAATAATCACCAAACCAAAACATTTTCTGACACACTGTGGGGGTAAAATCAACAACAAAAACAAATAACTTCTTCATTCTTCTGATGCAGTTTACACCTTCAGAGACCGACCCTAAGATTTTGACTTGTTAAAGTTTTACCTGGTTTCACAGCATCTTTTCCAATTGATCATATACTGTGTGTTTGAGCATATTTGGAGTTGTTGGAGTGGAAATGTCTGCTAAATATCAGTCAAGTTTAACTTTTTAAAATTTTCTCACACTGTCACACTAATTATTTTCCCTTAGGAACTGATAGAGAAGTCCCCCCCCCACCACCACCCCATGCTGTTATACTGACAGTTGGCTGAGGAAGCAACAGATAGGCAAGAGAAATGGGTTTTGGTCACACTGCTGTGACTGAGTGTGTGTGTGTGTGTGTGTGTGTGTGTTTGCGCCTGTGCCTGTGCCTGTGTCTGTGCCTGTGTGTGGGCTTGCATTGGAGACGGGCAGAGAGTGTTGAAACCCATCCGCGCTGCAGGACTATCTACACAAACATTCCTCTGGGCCTCGGAGAGTAGCTGCTGTCATCGATCGCACCAGATCACAGTCAGAACATACTGTTGTGTCACAGGAGACCAGATGAGCCACGGCAGCCTTGAACTCCACTTCCTCATCACCACCCCTCCTGCACACACACACACACACACATACAGTACATACACACTATGGGTGTGTCTGCCCATCACACAGTCTCGCTGAAATACCTCACGGCCCAGCCGTGCCGGTCCTTCTAATGTTTCCCGTGGCGACTGTGAGCTGAAGCCCGCACATCTCCTGGTTTGGCGGAGGCCATGTCTGACATCACACCAGCGGTATGGACAAGCGTGAGAGAGCATGGGCGTCCACTATGAGAAGGTCAAGGGAGGAGCATATGTAGGAGCAAAGGGTCAAGAGTGTTTGTGTGTGTGTGTGTGTGTGTGTGTGTGTGTGTGTGTCTGTGGACCAGGGCCAGATGAGTGTTAGAGTACAGCAGTTTGAGAAGGACGAATGAGGAGATGTGGTGTTCAGGCCCCCTTCATGCTATTCCCCCATGCACCTCAACAGCAAGGCTAGCGTGGACTGCCAATCAACACTCGGACACATGTGCATTCATTACACACACACACACATACACACACACACACACACATACACACACACACTTCTAAGTCAAAGGGATAGGATGACTCCCCATCATTGCTCTAAGAAACACACGCAATCCTACACACATACCTACTGTGCATAAACACACACACCCACACACACGTACACACACACACACACATGTACACACACAAAGCACATGCTCATACTTTGTTCTTATACACTTCAAACCCAAGGCTGGGATAACTACTGGGACTTCGCCAGCTGCCTCCTTAAGCTCAAGGATGCTTGGAGAAGGACAGAGAGAGGGTGGAAGGAAGGGAGAAAGAGGAGAGGGAGAGAGAGAGAAGAGTTGAGTGTCAAGTCATTTTCATGTCATGAGGTATGCATAAACCAACAGGTGATGTGATTCATAGGAGAGTCTCTCTGGCTAAAGTTAGCGCCTCAGGCTGAGGTGGTGTATGCCACGCTAAGCACCCTGGGAATCCAAGCTTTCCACCTGCTGATGACACTTCCTCCTCCAACTCCACTTCAAGGGTATATGTTTATACGACCTGTGATTAACACATTGGCCAACACTTGTGTGTGTTTATACGGGTGTGGATGAGTATGAGTGTGTGCGTGTACGTGTGTGTGAGCCTGTTTGTGTGTGTGTCTGTGTTCATGTACCTCTGTGAGTGTGTGTGTATCTGTGTGTGTGTGTGTGTGTGTGTGACCTTGTTAACTGATACACCGGGCTGCGGCGGTGGCCTCAGGTTTGGATGAGAGTTGTGGAACAGGGCCAGATGAGCGTTATACTGGATCCAGCTCCAGAGCCAGCTGTCATACACACCCTACTCACTCTGTCTGTCTGTCTGTCTGTCTGTGTGTGTCTCCTTCACACACACCTCTGTCAGTCTGCCTGTCCTTCACACCATCACATCCCACTTTCTCTCTCTCTGTCTGCCTCTCCATCCTCGATTGATGTCTTCCTTTAGAGCTAACTCTTCTTCTCCTCCTCCTCCTCGTCCACTTCCTCTTCCTCTTCTACAGTACTATATGTCTCCTCTCCTCCTCCCCTTACATCCTCCCCTCACACCCCCCCCCCAACCCTCCCTCCCTTCCTTTCTCATTACTGCTGTCCAGCTGGGTTGTTTGACAGCTTCTTCACAAGCCCCTTGTGGCATCAAAACAAATTCCATAACCGCCCGGCGAGCAACACAACTGCACTTCACACAAAGGCAGCATTTCAAAGCCCAGCCATCCTGACTATGCACACACACACACACACACACACACACACACACATACATACACATGCCACTGCTCCTCTCTCCCCACCATCACCCCCTAAAAAAACAACCAATTAGAGGTCTTTATTTAGGCCTGCACATAATTGAAGTTTTGGGTGATGCTCTTTCAGTGTTTTTTTTCCCATCCTTTGGTTTAGGAAAATAATAGTCTGGTCCTCTCCATCAGATGAGAGTTGATTTCATTGTTCTGGTCCTGCTGACATAAGCATTTTGGATCCCTACTATGGCCCCCTGGTTTGCATAGAGAACTCACAGCACAAATTTACACACACACACACACATTCCTATTCAACCACAATCACATCCAGCCAGAAGAAACAGGGGCCCTCTTAGGGCCATTAACACACACAGTCCGTTATCAACAGCTCCTGCCTCATTCTAACCAGACTAGATTTCTCCCCATCAGTAGCACAGTCCCCTGGTGCTGAGTTCAAATCATCCGTCCATCCGTGTGTGTCTGCGTCTGTGCGCATGCGTGTGCGTGCGTGCATGCGTGTCTGTGTAAGTGTAAGTGGACACGTGTGCACGTATCTTTTTAGAGCGAGTCACAAGTACTGCTTTAAGCCTGTGCTGTGTCTTTAACTGATCTCATCTGCTGCCAGTGCCCCACTGCATTCTTGGGTAACATCAGTTTATCAGTCACCCATTCTTATAATATGTTATTACACTGTTATTAGCAAAAGACATGCCTGATGTAGTCTGACATTTATAACAGTGTAATAAAGCTATATCTGGAGCATCCACCGTGTCTATGGACACTTATGGATGTTGACAAGGCATTATGGGAAGTCAGAAAGGCTGTGCTGTTGTTTTGAATTCCTCTTGTGTGTGATGTTTCGGTGCTGTCTCGTAGTGTTACCCAGGCCTTCTTTCCTCTCTAGTGTGGTTATTCAGCAGTGCACGGATATGTCTGTGTGTGTGTGTTTCTCCCTGTGAATGCTGAAAGGCCGCAGTGTCTGAAGTGTTCGCCCTCTCTCTCTCTCTTTCCTGTGCTTCTCTGAGTGGAAATGAAAATAAAGTGTCATCACGGAGGCTGCGGCCTGGCTCTTGTTGACAGCTGGCCAGGTCCAGTTTGCTTTCCTTTCAAGAGGATTCCTCTTTTCCTCTCTTCCCTCTCCTTCCAACCCCCTCCCCCTTCACCCGTGCAGGTTCATCACTGGAGAGCTATTTAAAAAGCATCAGCCTTTGCATGTACACTCCTAATATCTTATAAATCAGCCTCTTTCCTCCCTTCTCCTCCTCTCCTAGCCCTCTCACACCTCTCAACTTCTTCAGAGAATAACAGAGCAGAGCTGATGTCTGTGAAACCCTCCATAAGCACCCTTAGCATCTTCTAAAATCCTCCAAACCTCTTCTAGTGTCTTTGAACTCCCTCTATTGCCCCCCTCATTGCATCTCCTCCTCCCACTCCCCTTCTTATACCCTCTACTTTCTTACCAGACAGTTTTTTTAGACATTTCAGACAGATTTGATTCCCTTCAAATCCTCCATAAACACATAAAAACATCTTCCCCTCTATTGCCCTTAACTCCCTGGAGCTGTGCCTCCCACCGTGCCTCTCCTCCTCCTCCTCCTCCTCCTCCCTTCTCTGTCTTTTCATGTGGCCACCTGTGTTGCCCTCTGTAGTGGGAGCCTGGACCAAATGTGTTGGCCTCAGCAACATTTCCGTCGAGCTCTAACCTCCCTGGAGCAGGTTCAACAGATTAATGGAGATAAATATCTCTGGCCAAACTTACAGTAGGTACACTGAGCTCCAGCTTCTCAAAAAAGAAAAAAAAAAGAAGCACTTGGCCGACTGACGCAGACTCCCCGAGATGAACAAGGCCCTCGTTTTCCTAACCTCTCTGGATCCTTCCCCACAAAAAAAAAAAAAATCAAAACCAATAGGCTCTTAGCTGCTTTTGCAAGCCATTAGCTCTTGCAAATGAGGGCTATTTGTTAGCAGAGCGATCACATAATTACAACTTTCACCATCCACCCTAAAGCTTCCCCCTTTCCACTCGTTTTAAGGGCATCCGCAACTCTGTTTTTTATAATGTAGGGGATGTTAGAAAGCAAATGCATTTATGACGCTTGTTAACGCTACCGAAATGAACCCACACCCTGCACTGTTTCCAGAGGACTGGGGCAACACTGTATCGCTCGCTTTCTCTGTCTTGTTAGGTAGCTTGTTCTTATTATGTGTACTTATTTGTGCCAAAGTGGGGCAGAGCAACTAGGGTTTTCCACAGAGTCTCCTGAGGCAACAAGTGTTGCCTGTTTTGCTTCTAGGAGAGGAGGCTCTGTCTTCCCCTGCAGTTACAGTGGAATAGGTTCCTTTCACGCGAGGCCTGCCATAAATTTACCGTTGTTTCGTCTTGTCGTTGTTGGGTGTGTTCTGGGTTCTGGCATACCCCCTAAACCCCTAACAACCCCCACACCCCACCCCTCTGACACACCCACCCACCACCACCACAACCACCCCCGTTCACTTCTGTATCCCCGTCCATCCATCAGAGCTGTCAGACCAGATGGGTCCTCTCTAGAACTCCACCAGCTGTGCAATGATGCTGGTGCTTATTTTCAAATCGAGACGAGATGGACCACAGGACCGCCCCATCCCCAGTCCCACCCTCCCATCCCAGGCCCCCGAGCAGCTCGGCTTTAACTTGGCCTCAGAGACATCAAACACTGCTGGGGATCGCCCCACCAGACCAACGTAAACAGCCGTCACGGAGGCTAATGCAATAAGCGTGGCGCTGTCGGGCCTAACCGAATTAGCACAGAGTGGCCCGTGAAGCCGCGAGGAGCCTGGAGTTCTTCTGCTCCTCACACAGTCACCATCCAGACACACGAGGAGCATTGGAAGTGGCGTATTAACCCTGTCTGTAGAGCACTGTGCTGAAACATGACCTCGCACACACACATACACACATGGTCAGTCGCAAAAGCAGTCTAGCGTGCTCCTCTTTTTTTAGCGGAGGGGATTCTTAAAGCTTAGATGCGTGCCACCCCACACACTCCAATCCAGCTTGTCCTCATTACAACACTGAAAAGTCCAAAAAAAAGAAGGAACCATGTTTCATGTTTGTGACAGGGTAGCCTGCACGACTTGAGGTTTTGTTTATGATGTGTCAATCAAACTGACCAGGTCAGGGGGCATGCTGACCTTTGATTCTCAGGGGAATCTCTCTCGGACAAGGTTGAGGTGTCAGGTGGTTTGCTTTCCTTTAATATGCCAGGAGGAAGACTGAGAACAAAAGACCACTATCCCATACTTCCGAGTAGCTTTGGGTCTGTGATAAACTATTTGGGGTATTACAATGAGTCAAACATAAAATAAATTACATATGAATAAAAACATTAAATAATACTATATGTAAAAGTCAGATAATGTTGTGATATGTTTTTTTCCACATGGTAATATACTGTAAATGTATGCTTTATTCAAGATCAAACAAACCTTTCTCATTCTCATAAATTAGTAAAGTGCATCTCCCTCAAAGTCACATTGTGCATATCTGTTTTGATAGATAATGCATTATAAAATAGCATGATGTGTCCACATGTGACCACATAATTTTTTTTTTAATATAGTGTCAGCTCTTCTAGCAATGACCACATCGCCACTGATACAAGGTCAAGTGCTGTAAACATCGCAACACATCCCTGTGGTCATGGTGACGTGCGGACCATCCTTTATTGATAATATCAGCACAAGTCTGCCTACAAGCATAACCCCAGTGCCACAGCACATCTCACTAGCTCCTGTAAGTACACAATGGATTCCATAGGGCAAGTAGACATGGGAATTTTTCTTTTATTTATTGTCTTCTTGCCAGAAAGAGCAGCTCTAGCTGTGCTCTAGTTGGTCTTGCTCCAGCTATTTGAATGAGATTTGAAGAACTTGTAGATTCTTCTGCAAGCCAGCAGCAGGACAGTTTCTTGGCTTTCTTTCAGCTTGGCTGCCTCTCCTGACAAGCAGCTTATGGGAGTAAGTGCCTATGGAAAAAGCCTTGGGATAGACCCAGACCAGAGGGGCAAGTGTGGCTGCCGAATCCAGATGAATCTGGTTGGACATGGCCAGCGGCCAGATCTTCAGTTAACAGGTAGAAACACACTTACATCTGATCTGGTTCTCATAGAGTACTGACCAAACCCAGAACTTAAACCTAGATTTGACCTACTTGATTGCTAACATAGTACTAGTGCTAGACCTGAGCACTGATCCTTGACTTGACCCCTGATCTAGTATTAGTCCTAGACCTATTCTCTGACCTAGTACTAATCCTAGACCCGAATCCTAGCAGATAAGGGATTGCCCTTATCTACTATTAATAGACTAATAGAGAGTACTAATCTAGTGCTAGTCGCGCTTATCACTTATCTACTAAACCTAGACCTGATCTGACTCCAGGTCATAACAGAGATACCAACAAACAGGCTGAATCTGTTTCTGGAAAACCTTGGTATGTCTCAAGATAAGAGAAAAATCAATGGTAGTGTTATTTGAAATATTATTTTATATTTTGATTTTGATTGATAATATTTTTGGTATAAACTTAAATTTAATCGAGTGAAATTAATATTTATGAAATTAAGCCATAGTCTTGGCATTTGCAGCTCTATTTTGAAACTCGCAGTAAGACATGAACATGTGATGCTCTAGACCATTTCAAGAGAGTTTAACTACTAGAATCATAGCTGTTCCCACAGGATTTCTGTTTTAACATTCCCAATGACAGGAAAGAAATGGTTCATTCAGACACAGGTTTTACCATATATTTGTCTACTGAGAACCAATGCCTACTCCAGACTATTGGAAACTTCCCTGTCTGCAGTGAATGACATTTAATCTCAAGCCTTTCTGGGTGGAGAGCTGGGACATTCACCAGTGTGCTACTGATTAATCTGAGGACATGGATGCTTGAGTAAATAGACGGAGAATGCCAAACCAGTAGTGATGCAAGGAATGGCTTTGGTCAACACAACCTGACGCTCATGTCCAGGCCACCCAGTGCAAAAATGTAGCTTTCAACAATGATTGTGATTGAAGGTCTGACCATCAAAGCGATAACATCTAATTTGCCTCAATTTTTGTGCGTCAGCTGAACATACAACACTGAGTCTAAAATTCCAATGACTATGTACATAGAGAAGCTTCTAATAAAGAATGATAGTTGTGCCATATTAGACAGAGACTCTGCCACATAAACTTTCCAACTATTCATTGAATCTGAAACATCTCTGTGGGTGCAGATCTGTGTAGCCAATGAGCTCACAAAACTCCACCAGAAAAAGCTTGAAAAGCTTGAAACCTGTTGAGTGAGACGCTGTGTTATTTCTCATTCCAAAATAAGGCACCAAATCAGAAACACTAAATTGCAAAAACAGGGCAGGGATTATGTTTTGTTTCCGAACAAGGAGTGGGAGAGAGAGAGCGCCATAAAAAAAGCTTCTGCTCCCCGCTTTCCAGTGGTTCTGCAAATAGAAATGGACAAAGGCAAACTCCAGTTTCCCTATTTACAATGGCAGACCACTCTGGCATTGTAAAACCATCGACCACACACACACACAAAGTGTGTGGACACACTTTCACAGCAAGGTCCACTCACACTGTAAACAAGGACGTAGACACAATTATCTTAATGACCATGCAAGGAACGTGCGGTAGGGGCTCTTCATACTTGGCGCAGAAAAAAGTTCCATGGTTTCATGAGTTTTTCCAATGCCAAGTGGACAAACAGAAACCCCCTTTTTTGCAATTTGTGGAACATTTTTTTTCCGTAAAAAATGATTAAAATGATGTGAAATGATTTTCTGTAAACCCTTGTATGGCTTCCTTATGTTCCAGAGGATTTTCTACCTGGCATTTTAAAACTGGGTGGGTAAGAGACAGGCCTAGCGAGGGCCCTGGCTCTGAATGCTAGGCTGTTAATTTTGTGCTCTGTGCTGTGTCCACATCTCTTTGAAAATGGCTTTCTGGATAGAAGTGTCTCGCTGAGAAGACGGAGGCCCTGCCCTGCACGCAGAGCCATTTCGTGTTCGACAACGCCACAAGCACTTCTTGCTGGCAGCAAACCCCGTCAGGAGTGAGTTATGTGTGAGTCTGACTCCCTCTCAATCATTTATTTAAGGTTCGGCCTGTGAAAGCATCTCAGGGATGAAGTGTTCCTGCACACTAAGCATTCTAAGAGTAGGTTATGTTTCTTTCTCTTCTCTCTCTCTCTCTCCCCTCTCGCTAAGACCTTAAAACTCCAAAGATTCTTGCGTAGCATTCCGTCCCATGCACTAGCGGGAAACAGCAAACCATGGGTGGAATTTTGAGGGCAGAATGAACCAGGGTTTGATTCCTTCAAGACGGGCAGTGATTGTGGGACTGCTGCAGCCTATTAGACATTGAAGTGGCCACAGCATGTTCGCATTAGCCTGGTCATATTACTCTGTTTATTACCACATACGTTCCATGAGAACTTGTCGCTGCCTTGCATTTGTGGCTCGACAGATGAAAGACAGTGCATCGTGTGGCTGTCCGCATCAAGGCGAACGTTATCGCAGTGACAGCGGATGCAGAAACATTGGACAAAGGCCGCTGTCAGCGAGTCTTGTTGTCAAAGGACTCAAAACACCATTGAAAAGAATTCAGCACTCAGTTGCTCAATGCTGTTCTTCACAGCCTTTCCCCCAGGGTTCTCTCAGCACTTGTTATGCTTGTCGGTCGCGTCGACCACTGAAATTCTTGTGATTGCCCGACATGAACCTTTTTCTGTTTGTTTCACTGCAACTGCGCCACAACCACAATCCACTTAGCGCCTACGCTGGCACCTTGCCCCGTGTTCAAGTTCCACTTTATAAAAACACCTCCAAAGAATCCAAACGCGACAGCAGTCCATTTAGTGGACAAGTTGGACTGCCTCACATAATTACGATTCCGCTTTGGGTAGGGGGGAAAAAATTCTCAGGGGTGAGTGTTTCACATTAGCTAACAAACAAAAGAATCAAATACCAATCACATGTGACAGAACTATAATTTGTCTTGTAAAAAACACAAACACACACACACACACACAGGCTTTAGGCCCATATTTGGGCAGTCAGAGGTGTCCTTAGCTCCTTCCAAGATGGTGTACAGCATTCAGCAAAAACAAGCATACAGAACTGTTGACACAATCGTCTCTAAAAAATTAGTTTAATTTTCATTTTGTGGAATACATCCTTACACACAGGGGTGCCATGGGCTACATAAAAAAAAAGTAATAAAGTCCTATTTCTCTGCTTCCTCTTTATCCTGATTTAGATCAGTAAAGAAATGGAGAATGACAAGAACACTCCACAGAGACTAAATGAGATACTGGCATTGCCTTGTGCTTGGCAACAGTGCCAGGTTGCACTGCAGTGCCAGTGATTGCAGATGGTATTTGACTCTTCTTGAGCGCAGGGTTTTATAAGGGCAAAGCCTCTTCATCATGCAGTCAAAAATAAACTGTAGTGTCGGTCACTTTACACAAACCATCTTGATTTCAGATAGCTTACTTGGCCAGCCATGGGGTTGTATCTCCAAGCACCGAACTATGCTTTGGAAAGAGCTTTCTGTTCAGTTTCACTACAAATGGGTCAATAAATAAGAACGGAGTGACACACATAACAAGAGGGAATGTTTACTGCTAAATATTTGTTGCTGCTTGATGCAAGAGCTCGACCACACACCAAAAGCCAAGACCTTCTCACAAGACAGAACCAGGCCCAGCTTTCCCCATTTGAGAGCCTCTGAGCTGCCCTGCGTTTTAGATCATTCCAAAATCATGCATACTTACTTACTTAGATTGTTTGTTTGTTTATGTGTTTGTTTATTTATTTATTAATGTGTGGGTGTGTGTGATTTTGCATGGTACTGCTGAGCATCAGGTTCCTCCTGGTGTGAAGTGCCTGTGTCTGTTATGTTAAATCCACTGATCTGCAACCATACAGGGCCAATGCAACTGAATGTCTTTGCATACTCAGGTGCTCTCTCTTCAGCAAGGAACACTTACTGTCTCTCTCTCTCTTTCATATCTTAGCATCTTTGCCATTGTCTCTCGCCCCCAGTCCATCTCTCTCACTCAAACACAAATAACTCTCTTTGTTTTTGCTTCTCTCATTGTCTCTCAGACTTTTCCGTCTTATTGTCAGAATTATTATTTACTTTAAGTTTCTCTCCCTTTACCCCCTTTATCTTTTACTCCATCCCTGCTGGTCTTGTAT